>CANSZD010000827.1:0-115053 GCA_947648045.1 Beta corolliflora
AGTGATTACTTAAAACCATCCTAAAAGGCAACACGAAACCTTTGAAGACTTTGGCTTTTACTATTTGGGGCCCTTTTTCGGTCAAATGTGCTTTCTGAGTGCCATTTTCAGAAATCAAACATATTTTCAAAAATCCTCCGAGTTAGTGAACCGGGTACACGCTGAGTGTTATTTCGGTGATTTCATAAAATAAAACTAAGGATGCGTCTTCCGATCCCCGAGTAGACTTAGGGTTCCTGTGCATTGATTTCTAGACGATTAAGTTCATTCGATGCCATTTTTCTAAAGATTTCAACAATTCTTTAAAATCTTTATGTTCGGTGACCCCGGTACACGTGTGTGAGGCATTTTTCGTGATTATTTAAAACCATCCTAAAAAGGCAACATGTAACCTTTGGAAGACTTTGGCTTTCACTATTTGGGGCCCTTTGGGTCAAATGTGCTTTTAGAGTGCCATATCTCGAGAAATCAAACATATTTTTTAAATATCCTCTAAGTTAGTGAACCGGGGTACACGCCCGAGTGTTATTTCGAGATTTCTTAAAATCAAACTATGGACGCCCTCTTGGTTCCCCTAGTAGACATAGGGTTCCTTTGCATTGATTTCTAGACGGTAGAAGGTCATTCTTACGCCATTTTTCTAAAGATTTCTACAATTCTTAAAAATCTATATGTTTAGTGACCCTTGGTACACGCCTGTGAGGCATTTTTAGTGATTATTTAAAACTATTCTATAAAGGAAAAAACGGAACCTTTGCAAGGCTTTCGCTTCCACTATTAGGGGGCCCTTGCGGTCAAATGTGCTTTACAGTGCTATTTTGTGAGAAATCAAACAAATTTTAAAAAATCCTCTGCGTTAGTGATCCGGGGTACACGGCTGAGTGTTATTTCGGGGATTTCATAAAATCAAACCAAGGATGCCTCCTCTAGTCCCCGAGTAGACATATGGTTCCGGTGCATTGATTTCTAGACGGTAGAAGTTCATTCTTACGCCATTTTCCTTAAGATTTCTACAATTCTTAAAAATCTATATGTTAAGTGACCCCCGGTACACGCCTGTGAGGCATTTTTTGTGATTATTTAAAACCATTCTAAAAGGAAAAACGAGACTCTTTACAAGGCTTTAGCGTCCACTATTGGGGGCCCTTGTCGTCAAATGTGCTTTTTACGTGCTATTTTGTGAGAAATCAAACAAATTTTCAAAAATCCTCCGAGTTAGTGAACGGGGTATACGCCCGAGTGTTATTTCGGAGATTTCATAAAATCAAACTAAGGATGCTTCTTCCGGTCCCCGAGTAGAATTAGGGTTCCGGTGCATTGATTTCTAGATGGTCGAAGTTCATTCCGACCCCATTTTTCTATAGATTTCAACAATTCTTTTAAATCTCAATGTTCGGTGACCCCCGGTACACGCCTGTGAGGCATTTTTCGTGATTACTTAAAACCATCCTAAAAAGGCAACACAAAACCTTTTGAAGACGTTGGCTTTTACTATTTGGGGCCCTTTCGGTCAAATGTGCTTTACTGTTGCCATTTTATGAGAAATCAAACATATTTTTTAAAATCATCCGAGTTAGTGAACTCGGTACACACCCGAGTGTTATTTCGTGATTTCATTAAATAAAACTAAGGATGCGTCTTCACGGTCCCCGAGTAGACTTAGGGTTCCTGTGCATTGATTTCTAGACAGGTTGAAATTCTTTCCGATGCCATTTTTCTAATGATTTCAATAATTATTTAAAATCTCTATGTTCGGTGACCTTAGACACGCGCTGAGGCATTTTTCGTGATTACTTAAAACCATCTTAAAATGGCAACATGAAACCTTTGGAAGACTTTGGCTTTCACTATTTGCGGTGCTTTGGGTCAAATGTGCTTTACAATGCCATATTCTAAGAAATCAACCATATTTTTAAAAATCCTCCGAGTTAGTTAACCAGGGTACACACCTAAGTGTTATTACGGGGGATTTCTTAAAATCAAACTAACGACGCCTCTTCCGGTCCCCAAGTAGACTTAGGGTTCCTATGCATTGATTTCTAGACGGTAGAAGTTCATTCTTACGCCATTTTTCTAAAGATTTCAACAATTCTTAAAAATCTCTATGTTCGGTGACCCCGTTACACGCGTATGAGGCATTTTTCGTGATTACTTAAAACCATCTTTAAAAGGCAACATGTAACCTTTGGAAGACTTTGGCTTTCACTATTTAGGGCCCTTTGGGTGAAATGTGCTTTAGAGTGGCATTTTATGAGAAATCAAACATATTTTTAAATATCCTCAAAGTTAGTTAACCAGGGGTACACGCCTGAGTGTTATTTCGAGGATTTCTTAAAATCAAACTAACGACGCCTCTTCTGGTCCCCTAGTAGACTTAGGGTTCTTATGCATTGATTTCTAAACGGTAGAAGTTCATTCTTACGCCCTTTTTCAAAGATTTCTACAATTCTTAAAAATGTCTATGTTCGGTGACCCCGGTACACGCATGTGAGGCATTTTTAGTGATTATTTAAAACCATCCTAAAATAGAGAAACAGTAACCTTTGGAAGGCTTTCGGCTTTCACTATTTGGGGCCCTTTTGGTCAAATGTGCTTTAGAGTGCCATTTTTTGAGAAATCAAACAAATTTCCAAAAGTCCTCCGAGTTAGTGAACCGGGGTATACGCCGAGTGTTATTTCGGAGATTTCATAAAATCAAACTAAGGATGTTTCTCCTAGTCCCCGAGTAGACTTAGGGTTCCGGTGCATTGATTTATAGATGGTCGAAGTTCATTCCGACCCCATTTTTCTACAGATTTCAACAATTCTTTTAAATCTCTATGTTCGGTGACCCCAGGTACACGCCTGTGAGGCATTTTTTCGTGATTACTTAAAACCATCCTAAAAAGTCAACACAAAACCTTTTGAAGACTTTGGCTTTTACTATTTGGGGCCCTTTCGGTCAAATGTGCTTTACGAGTGCCATTTTATGAGAAATCGAAACATATTTTCAAAAATCCTCGGGAGTTAGTGAACCGGGTACACGCCGAGTGTTATTTCAGGTGATTTCATAAAATAAAACTAAGGATGCGTCTTCGGTCCCCGGAGTAGACTTAGGGTTCTCGTGCATTGATTTCTAGACAGTCGAAATTCATTCCGATGCCATTTTTTCTAAAGATTTCAACAATTCTTTAAAATCTCTATGTTCGGTGACCCCCGGTACACGTGTGTGAGGCATTTTTTCGTGATTATTTAAAACCATCCTAAAAAGGTAACATGTAACCTTTGGAAGACTTTGGCTTTCACTATTTGGGGCCCTTTAGTTCAAATGTGCTTTACGAGTGCCATATTCTCGAGAAATCAAACATATTTTTAAATATCCTCTGAGTTAGTGAGCAAGGTACACGCCGAGTGTTATTTTGGAGATTTCTTAAAATCAAACTATGGACGCCTCTTCCGGTTCCCCTAGTAGACATAGGGTTCCTTTGCATTGATTTCTAGACGGTAGAAGGATCATTCTTACGCCATTTTTCTAAAGATTTCTACAATTCTTAAAAATCTATATGTTTAGTGACCCCCAGGTACACGCACGTGAGGCATTTTTAGTGATTATTTAAAACTATCCTAAAAAGGAAACATGTAACCTTTGGAAGGCTTTGGCTTTCACTATTGGGGGCCCTTTCGGTCAAGTGTGCTTTCGAGTGCCATTTTTTGAGAAATCAAACAAATTTTTAAATATCCTCCAAGTTAGTGATCCGGGTACACTACCGAGTGTTATTTCGGGGATTTCATAAAAATCAAACCAAGGATGCCTCCTCTGGTCCCCTAGTAGACTTATGGTTCCGGTGCATTGATTTCTAGACGGTAGAAGTTCATTCTTACGCCCTTTTCCTAAAGATTTCTACAATTCTTAAAAATCTTTATCGTTAAGTGACCCCCGGTACACGCTTGTGAGGCATTTTTAGTGATTATTTAAAACCATTCTAAAAGGAAAAACAGAACCTTTCCAAGGCTTTCGCTTCCACTATTGGGGGCCCTTGTGGTCAAATGTGCTTTCTTGTGCTATTTTGTGAGAAATCAAGCAAATTTTCAAAAATCCTCCGAGTTAGTGAACCGGGGTATACGCCTGAGTATTATTTCGGAGATTTCATAAAATCAAACTAAGGATGCTTCTTCCGGTCCCCGAGTAGAATTAGGGGTTCGGTGCATTGATTTCTAGATGGTCGAAGTTCATTCCGACCCCATTTTTCTAAAGATTTCAACAATTCTTTTAAATCTCTATGTTCGGTGACCCCCGTACACGCCTGTGAGGCATTTTTCGTGATTACTTAAAACCATCCTAAAAAAGGCAACACGAAACCTTTTGAAGACGTTGGCTTTTACTATTTGGGGGCCCTTTCGGTCAAATGTGCTTTTACAAGTGCCATTTTATGAGAAATCAAACATATTTTTAAAAATCCTCCGAGTTAGTGAACCGGGGTACACGCCTGAGTGTTATTTCGTTGATTTCATTAAATAAAACTAAGGATGCGTCTTCCGGTCCCGAGTAGACTTAGGGTTCCTGTGCATTGATTTCTAGACGGTTGAAATTCATTCCGATGCCATTTTTCTAAAGATTTCAATAATTTTTTAAAATCTTTATGTTCGGTGACCCCCGGTACACGCGTGAGAGGCATTTTTGTGATTACTTAAAACCATCTTAAAATGGCAACATGAAACCTTTGGAAGACTTTGGCTTTCACTATTTGGGGCCCTTTGGGTCAAATGTGCTTTAGAGTGCCATTTTCTAAGAAATCAAACATATTTTTAAAAATCCTCCAGAGTTAGTTAACCGGGGTACACCCCTGAGTGTTATTTCGGGGATTTCTTAAAATCAAACTAACGACGCCTCTTCTGGTCCCCAAGTAGACTTAGGGTTCCTTTGCATTGATTTCTAGACTGGTAGAAGTTCCTTCTAACGCCATTTTTCTAAAGATTTCAACAATTCTTAAAAATCTATATGTTCGGTGACCCCCAGTACACGCTGTGAGGCATTTTTAGTGATTATTTAAAACCATTCTTAAAAGGACAACATGTAACCTTTGGAAGGCTTTGGCTTTCACTATTTAGGGCCCTTTGGGTCAAATGTGCTTTAGAGTGGCATTTTATGAGAAATCAAACAAATTTTTAAATATCCTCAGAAGTTAGTGAACCGGGGTACACGCCCGAGTGTTATTTCGGAGATTTCATAAAATCAAACCAAGGATGCCTTCTGGGTCCCTAGTAGACTTAGGGTTCTGGTGCATTGATTTATAAATCGGTAGAAGTTCATTCTTACGCCTTTTTCCTAAAGATTTCTACAATTCTTAAAAATGTATATGTTCGGTGACCCCCAGTACACGCATGTGAGGCATTTTTAGTGATTATTTAAAAACATTCTAAAATGGAAAAACATAACCATTTGCAAGGCTTTCGCTTCCACTATTGGGGGCCCTTGTGGTCAAATGTGCTTTCTTGTGCTATTTTTTGAGAAATCAAACAAATTTTCAAAAATCCTCCGAGTTAGTGAACCAGGGGTATACGACTCGAGTGTTATTTCGGAGATTTCATAAAATCAAACTAAGGATGTTTCTTCTGGTCCCCGGAGTAGACTTAGGGTTCGGTGCATTGATTTCTAGATGGTCGAAGTTCATTCCGACCCCATTTTTCTAAAGCTTTCAACAATTCTTTAAAATCTCTATGTTCGGTGACCCTGGTACACGCCCGTGAGGCATTTTTCGTGATTACTTAAAACCATCTTAAAAAGGCAACACAAAACCTTTGGAAGACGTTGGCTTTTACTATTTGGGGCCCTTTCGGTCAAATGTGCTTTACGGTGCCATTTTATGAGAAATCAAACATATTTTCTAAAAATCATCTCGAGTTAGTGAACCTGGGTACACGCCTGAGTGTTATTTCGGAGATTTCATAAAATAAAACTAAGGAAGCGTCTTCGGTCCCCGAGTAGACTTAGGGTTCCTGTGCATTGATTTCTTTACAATCGAAATTCTTTCCGATGCCATTTTTCTAATGATTTCAATAATTCTTTAAAAATCTCTATGTTCGGTGACCCCCAGTACACGCCTATGAGGCATTTTTCGTGATTACTTAAAACCATCCTAAAATGGCAACATGAAACCTTTGGAAGACTTTGGCTTTCACTATTTGCGGTGCTTTGGGTCAAATGTGCTTTACAATGCCATATTCTAAGAAATCAAACATATTTTTTAAAATCCTCCGAGTTAGTTAACCGAGGTACACGCCTAAGTGTTATTTCGGGGATTTCTTAAAATCAAACTAACGGACGCCTCTTCTAGGCTCCAAGTAGACTTAGGGTTCCTTTACATTGATTTCTAGACGGTGAGAAGTTCATTCTAACGCCATTTTCAAAAGATTTCAACAATTCTTTAAAATCTCTATGTTCGGTGACCCCGGTACACGCGTATGAGGCATTTTTCGTGATTATTTAAAACCACCTCTAAAAAGCAACATGTAACCTTTGGAAGAATTTGGCTTTCACTATTTAGGGCCCTTTGGGTCAAATGTGCTTTAGAGTGGCATTTTTTGAGAAATCAAACATATTTTTAAATGTCCTCCAAGTTAGTGAACCGGGGTACACGCCTTGAGTGTTATTTTCGAGATTTCTTAAAATCAAACTATGGACGCCTCTTCTGGTCCCCTAGTAGACTTAGGGTTCTTGTGCATTGATTTCTAGACGGTAGAAGTTCATTCTTACGCCTTTTTCTAAAGATTTCTACAATTCTTAAAAATGTATATGTTCGGTGACCCCGGTACACGCATGTGAGGCATTTTTAGTGATTATTTAAAACTATTTCTAAAATGGAGAAACATAACCTTTGCAAGGCTTTCGCTTCCACTATTTGGGGCCCTTGGGGTCAAATGTGCTTTACTTGTGCTATTTTTTGAGAAATTAAACAAAGTTTCAAATCCGTAATACGCCTGAGTGTTATTTCGGAGATTTTATAAAATCAAACTAAGGATGCTTCTTCCGGTCCCCGAGTAGACTTAGGGTTATGGTGCATTGATTTCTAGGTGGTCGAAGTTCATTACGACCCCATTTTTCTAAAGATTTCAACAATTCTTTAAAATCTCTATGTTCGGTTACCCCGGTACACGCTTTGTGTGGCATTTTTCGTGATTACATAAAATCATCCTAAAAAGGCAACACGAAACCTTTTGAAGACTTTGGCTTTTACTATTTGGGGCCCTTTCGGTCAAATGTGCTTTACAATGCCATTGTATGTGAAATCAAACATATTTTCAAAATCCTCCGAGTTAGTGAACCTGGGGTACACGCCCGAGTGTTATTTCGGAGATTTCATAAAATAAAACTAAGGATGCCTCTTCCGGTCCCCGAGTAGTCTTAGGGTTCCTTTGCATTGATTTCTCGACGGTCAAGTTCATTCCGATGCCATTTTTCTAAAGATTTCAACAATTCTTTAAAATCTCTATGTTCGGTGACCCCGGTACACGCCTATGAGGCATTTTTCGTGATTACTTAAAACCATCTTAAAAGACAACATGAAACCTTTGGAAGACTTTGGCTTTTACTATTTGCGGCGCTTTGGGTCAAATGTGCTTTTACAATGCCATATTTTGAGAAATCAAACATATTTTTAAAACATATTTTTAAAATCCTCCGAGTTAGTTAACCAGGGTAGACGCCTGTAAGTGTTATTTCGGGGATTTCTTAAAAATCACATCTAAGGACGCCTCTTCGGGTTCCCAAGTAGACTTAAGGTTCCTCTGCATTGATTTCTTGACGGTAGAAGTTCATTTTCTAAAGATTTTAACAATTCATTAAAATTTCTATGTTCGGTGACCCCTGGTACACGCATGTGAGGCATTTTTCGTGATTATTTAAAACCATCCTAAAAAGGCAACATGTAACCTTTGGAAGACTTTGGCTTTCACTATTTGGGTCCCTTTGGGTCAAGTGTGCTTTAAAGTGCCATTTTTCGAGAAATCAAACATATTTTTAAATATCCTCCAAGTTAGTGAACCGGGTACACGCCTCGAGTGTTATTTCCGAGATTTCTTAAAATCAAACTATGGGACGCCTCTTCCGGTCCCCAGTATAGTTAGGGTTCCTGTGCATTAATTTCTAGACGGTAGAAGTTCATTCTTACGCCCTTTTTCTAAAGATTTCTACAATTCTTAAAAATCTATACGTTCAGTGACCCCCGGTACACGCCTGGCTCTGGTTTAAACTCCTAAAAGGGAAAAACGGAACCTTTGGAAGGCTTTCGCTTCCACTATTGGGGGGCCCTTGTGGTCAAATATGCTTTCTGGTGCTATTTTATGAGAAATCAAACAAATTTTCAAAAATCCTCCGAGTTAGTGAACCGGGGTATACGCCTGAGTGTTATTTCGGAGATTTCATAAAATCAAACTAAGGATGTTTCTCTATGATCCCCGAGTAGACTTAGGGTTCCGGTGCATTGATTTCTAGATGGTCGAAGTTCATTCCGACCCCATTTTTCTAAAGATTTCAACAATTCTTTAAAATCTCTATGTTCGGTGACCCCCGGTACACGCCTGTGAGGCATTTTTCGTGATTACTTAAAACCATCCTAAAAAGGCAACATGAAAACCTTTTGAAGACTTTTGGCTTTTTACTATTTGGGGCCTTTTCGGTCAAATGTGCTTTACGTTGCCATTTTCGAGAAATCAAACATATTTTCAAAAATCCTTCGAGTTAGTGAACAGGGTACACGCCCGAGTGTTATTTCGTTGATTTCATAAAATAAAACTAAGGATGCGTCTTTCGGTCCCCGAGTAGACTTAGGGTTCCTGTGCATTGATTTCTAGACAGTCGAAGTTCATTCCGATGCCATTTTTCTAAAGATTTCAACAATTCTTTAAAATCTTTATGTTCGGTGACCCCGGTACACGCGTGTGAGGCATTTTTCGTGATTATTTAAAACCATCCAAAAAAGGCAACAAGTAACCTTTGGAAGACTTTGGCTTTCACTATTTGGCCTTTGGGTCAAATGTGCTTTAGAGTGCCATTTTCGAGAAATCAAGCATATTTTTAAATATCCTCCAAGTTAGTGAACTGGGGTACACGCCTGAGTGTTATTTCCGAGATTTCTAAAATCAAACTATGGACGCCTCTTCCTGGTCCCCTAGTAGACATAGGGTTCCTTTGCATTGATTTCTAGACGGTAGAAGTTCATTCTTACTCCATTTTTCTAAAGATTTCTACAATTCTTAAAAATCTATATGTTTAGTGACCCCCGGTACACGCATGTGAGGCATTTTTGGTGATTATTTAAAACTATTCTAAAATAGAAAAAAAAAGAACCTTTGCAAGGCTTTCGCTTCCACTATTGGGGGCCCTTGTGGTCAAATGTGATTTACAGTGCTATTTTGTGAGAAATCAAACAAATTTTAAAAAAATCCTCCGAGTTAGTGAACCGGGGTATACGTACTGAGTGTTATTTCGGAGATTTCATAAAATCAAACCAAGGATGCTTCCTCTGGTCCCAGAGTAGACTTAGGGTTCCAGGTGCATTGATTTCTAGATAGTCGAAGTTCATTCTTACCCCCATTTTCTCTTAAGATTTCAACAATTCTTTAAAATCTCTATGTTCGGTGACCCCGGTACACGCCCGTGTGGCATTTTTTGTGATTATTTATAACCATCCTAAAAGGCAACACGAAACCTTTACAAGGCTTTGGCTTTTACTATTTGGGGGCCTTTTCGGTCAAATGTGCTTTACGGTGCCATTTTTGTGAGAAATCAAACAAATTTTCAAAAATCCTCCGAGTTAGTGAACCAAGGTACACGCCGAGTGTTATTTCAGAGATTTCATAAAATAAAACTAAGGATGCTTCTTCTAGTCCCCGAGTAGACTTAGGGTTCCGGTGCATTGATTTCTAGTCGGTCGAAGTTCATTCCGACGCCATTTTTCTAAAGCTTTCTACAATTCTTTAAAATCTCTATGTTGGGTGATCCCCGGTACACGCTCGTGAGGCATTTTTAGTGATAACTTAAAACCATCCTAAAAAGGCAACACGAAACCTTTAGAAGGCTTAGGCTTCCACTATTTGGGGCCTTTTGGTCAAATGTGCTTTACTGGTGCCATTTTGTGAGAAATCAAACAAATTTTCAAAAATCCTCCGAGTTAGTGAACCGGGGTACACGCCTGAGTGTTATTTCGGAGATTTCATAAAATAAAACTAAGGATGCCTCCTTCTAGTCCCCGAGTAGACTTAGGGTTCTGTGCATTGATTTCTTTATGGTCGAGGTTCATTCGACGCCATTTTTCTAAAGATTTCAACAATTCTTTAAAATCTCTATGTTCGGTGACCCCTGGTACACGCCTATGAGGCATTTTTAGTGATTAATTAAAACCATCCTAAAAAGGCAACACGAGAACCTTTACAAGGCTTTCGCTTTCACTATTTGGGGCCTTTAGGTCAAATGTGCTTTACTAGTGCTATTTTGTGAGAAATCAAACAAATTTTCAAAATCCTCCGAGTTAGTGAACCGGGGTACACGCCTGAGTGTTATTTCGGGGATTTCTAAAAATCAAACTAAGGATGCCTTTTTTGGTCCCAAGTAGACTTAGGGTTCCTGTGCATTGATTTCTAGATGGTCGAAGTTCATTCCAAGACCATTTTTCTAAAGATTTTAACAATTCTTTAAAATCTCTATGTTGGGTGACCCCGGTACATGCGTGTGAGGCATTTTTCGTGATTAACTTAAAACCATCCTAAAAAGGCAAACATGTAACCTTTGGAAGACTTTGGCTTTTACTATTTGGGGCCCTTTCGGTTAAATGTGCTTTAGAGTGCCATTTTCGAGAAATCAAACATATTTTCAAAAATGTCCTCCAGAGTTAGTGAACCAGGGGTACACGCCCGAGTGTTATTTTCGAGATTTCTTAAAATCAAACTATGGACGCCTCTTCGGGTCACCTAGTAGACTTAGGGTTCCTGTGCATTGATTTCTAGACGGTAGAAGTTCATTCTTACGCCATTTTTCTAAAGATTTCTACAATTCTTAAAAATCTATATGTTCGGTGACCCCTAGGTACACGCCTGTGAGGCATTTTTAGTGATTATTTAGAACTATTCTAAAAAGGAAAAACAAAACCTTTGCAAGGCTTTCGCTTCCACTATTGGGGGCCCTTGTGGTCAAATGTGCTTTACAGTGCTATTTTGTGAGAAATTAATCAAATTTTGAAAAATCCTCCGAGTTAGTGAACCTGGGTATACGGCTGAGTGTTATTTCGGAGATTTCATAAAGTCAAACTAAGGATGCCTATTCTGGTCCTCGAGTAGACTCAGGGTTCCGGTGCATTGATTTCAAGACTGTCGAAGTTCATTACGACGCCATTTTTCTAAAGATTTCAAAATTTCTTTAAAATCTCAATGTTCGGTTACCCCCGGTACACGCCTGTGAGGCATTTTTCGTGATTACTTAAAACCATCCTAAAAAGGCAACACGAAAACTTTGGAAAACTTTGGCTTTCACTGTTTAGGGCCCTTTCGGTCAAATGTGCTTTACAATGCCATTTTATGAGAAATCAAACATATTTTCAAAAATCCTCCAGAGTTAGTGAACCGGGTACACACTGAGTGTTATTTCGGAGATTTCATAAAATAAAACTAAGGATGCCTCTTCTGGTCCCTGAGTCGACTTAGGGTTCCTATGCATTGATTTCTAGACGGTCGAAGTTAATTCCGATGCCATTTTTCTAAAGATTTCAACAATTCTTTAAAATCTCTATGTTCGGTGACCCCGTACACGTTTGTGAGGCATTTTTCGTGATTATTTAAAACCATCCTAAAAAAGGCAACATGTAACCTTTGGAAGACTTTAGCTTTCACTATTTAAAGGCCCTTTGGGTCAAATGTGCTTTAGAGTGCCATTTTATGAGAAATCAAACATATTTTTAAAAATCCTCCGAGTTAGTGAACCAGGGTACACGCTGAGTGTTATTTCCGAGATTTCTTAAAATCAAACTAAGGATGCCTCTTCTGGTTCCCTAGTAGACATAGGGTTCCTGTGCATTGATTTCTAGACGGTAGAAGTTCATTCTTACGCCATTTTTCTAAAGATTTCAACAATTCTTTAAAAATCTATATGTTCGGTGACCCCTAGGTACACGCCTGTGAGGCATTTTTAGTGATTATTTAAAACCATCCTAAAAAGGAAAAACGTAACCTTTGGAAGGCTTTGGCTTCCACTATTGGGGCCCCTTGTGGTCAAATGTGCTTTACTTGTGCTATTTTATGAGAAATCAAACAAATTTTCAAAAATCCTCCGAGTTAGTGAACCGGGGTATACGCCCGAGTGTTATTTCGGAGATTTCATAAAATCAAACTAAGGATGCTTCTTCTGGTCCCGGAGTAGACTTAGGGTTCCGGTGCATTGATTTCTAGATGGTCGAAGTTCATTCCGACCCCATTTTTCTAAAGATTTCAACAATTCTTTAAAATCTCTATGTTCGGTGACCCCGGTACACGCGTGTGAGGCATTTTTCGTGATTATTTAAAACCATCCTAAAAAGGCAACACGTAACCTTTGGAAGACTTTGGCTTTCACTATTTGGGGCCCTTTGGGTCAAATGTGCTTTACGAGTGCCATTTTATGAGAAATCAAACATATTTTTAAAAATCCTCCGAGTTAGTGAACCTAGGTACACGCCCGAGTGTTATTTTCGTGATTTCATAAAATCAAACTAAGGATGCCTCTTCTCGGTCCCCGAGTAGACTTAGGGTTCCTGTGCATTGATTTCTAGACGGTTGAAGTTCATTCTTACGCCATTTTTCTAAAGATTTCAACAATTCTTTAAAATCTCTATGTTCGGTGACCCCCGGTACACGCCTGTGAGGCATTTTTCGTGATTACTTAAAACCATCCTAAAAAGGCAACACAAAACCTTTGGAAGACTTTGGCTTTCACTATTTGGGGCCCTTTTGGTCAAATGTGATTTACAATGCCATTTTCTGAGAAATCAAACATATTTTTAAAAATCCTCCGAGTTAGTGAACCGGGGTACACGCTGAAGTGTTATTTCGGAGATTTCATAAAATCAAACTAAGGATGCCTCTTCTGGTCCCCGAGTAGACTTAGGGTTCCTGTGCATTGATTTCTAGACGGTCGAAGTTCATTCTGACGCCATTTTTCTAAAGATTTCAAAAATTCTTTAAAATCTCTATGTTCGGTGACCCGTACACGCCCGTGAGGCATTTTTCGTGATTACTTAAAACCATCTTAAAAAGGCAACATGAAACCTTTGGAAGACTTTGGCTTTCACTATTTGGGGCCCTTTGGGTCAAATGTGCTTTAGATGGCATTTAATGAAATCAAATTTTTAAAAATCCTCGAGTTAGTGACCGGGGTACACGCCTCGAGTGTTATTTCGGAGATTTCTTAAAATCAAACTAAGGATGCCTCTTCTGGTCCCCTAGTAGACTTAGGGTTCTTATGCATTGATTTCTAGACGGTCAGAAGTTCATTCTTACGCCATTTTTCTAAAGATTTCTACAATTCTTAAAAATTTCTATGTTCGGTGACCCCTTGGTACACGCATGTGAGGCATTTTTCGTGATTATTTAAAACTATCCTAAAATGAAGACAACATGTAACCTTTGGAAGACTTTGGCTTTCACTATTTGGGGCCCTTTGGGTGAAATGTGCTTTAGAGTGCCATTTTTTGAGAAATCAAACATATTTTTAAAAGTCCTCGAGTTAGTGAACGGGTATACGCCCGAGTGTTATTTCGGAGATTTCATAAAATCAAACTAAGGATGCTTCTTCGGTCCCCAGAGTAGACTTAGGGTTCTGGTGCATTGATTTCTAGATGGTCGAAAGTTCATTCGACCCCATTTTTCTAAAGATTTCAACAATTCTTCAAAATCTCTATGTTCGGTGACCCCGGTACACGCCTTGTGAGGCATTTTTCGTGATTACTTAAAACCATCCTAAAAAGGCAACACGAAACCTTTTGAAGACTTTGGCTTTTACTATTTGGGGCCCTTTCGGTCAAATGTGCTTTACGGTGCCATTTTTGAGAAATCAAACATATTTTTAAAAATCCTCCGAGTTAGTGGACTTGGGGTACACGCTCGAGTGTTATTTCGGTGATTTCATAAAATAAAACTAAGGATGCCTCTTCGGTCCCCAAGTAGTCTTAGGGTTTCTGTGCATTGATTTCTAGACGGTCGAAGTTCATTCCGATGCCATTTTTCTAAAGATTTCAACAATTATTTAAAATATCTATGTTCGGTGACCCCGGTACACGCCTGTGAGGCATTTTTCGTGATTACTTAAAACCATCTTTAAAAGGCAACATGAAACCTTTGGAAGACTTTGGCTTTCACTATTTGGGGTGCTTTGGGTCAAATGTGCTTTACAGTGCCATATTTTGAGAAATCAAACATATTTTTAAAACATATTTTTAAAATCCTCCGAGTTAGTTAACTGGGGTACACGCCTAAGTGTTATTTCGGGGATTTCTTAAAATCAAACTAAGGACGCCTCTTACGGTGCCCAAGTAGACTTAGGGTTCTGTGCATTGATTTCTTGACGGTAGAAGTTCATTTCTAAAGATTTTAACAATTCTTTAAAATTTCTATGTTCGTGCCACTGTGAGGCATTTTTCGTGATTATTTAAAACCATCCTAAAAAGACAACATGTAACCTTTGGAAGACTTTGGCTTTCACTATTTGGGTCCCTTTGGGTCAAGTGTGCTTTAGAGTGCCATTTTCTGAGAAATCAAACATATTTTTAAATATCCTCCAAGTTAGTTAACCGGGGTACACGCCTGAGTGTTATTTCTGAGATTTCTTAAAATCAAACTATGGACGCCTCTTTTGGTACCCTAGTATACTTAGGGTTCCTGTGCATTGATTTCTAGACGGTAGAAGTTCATTCTTACGCCCTTTTTCTAAAGATTTCTACAATTCTTAAAAATCTATACGTTCGGTGACCCCGGTACACGCCTAGGCATTTTTAGTGTTTAAAACCATTCTAAAAAGGAAAAACGAGAACCTTTGAAAGGCTTTCGCTTCCACTATTGGGGGCCCTTGTGGTCAAATGTGCTTTCTTGTGCTATTTTGTGAGAAATCAAACAAATTTTCACAAATCCTCCGAGTTAGTGAACCGGGGTATACGCCTGAGTGTTATTTCGGAGATTTCATAAAATCAAACTAAGGATGTTTCTCTCTGTTCCCGGAGTAGACTTAGGGTTCCGGTGCATTGATTTCTAGATGGTCGAAGTTCATTTCAGGCCCCATTTTTTCTAAAGATTTCAACAATTCTTTAAAATCTCTATGTTCGGTGACCCCAGGTACACCCGTGAGGCATTTTTCGTGATTACTTAAAACCATCCTAAAAAGGCAACACGAAACCTTTTGAAGACTTTTGGCTTTTACTATTTGGGGCCCTTTCGGTCAAATGTGCTTTACGTTGCCATTTTCCGAGAAATCAAACATATTTTCAAAAATCCTCCGGAGTTAGTGAACCGGGTACACGCCTGAGTGTTATTTCCGTGATTTCATAAAATAAAACTAAGGATGCGTCTTCTGGTCCCCGAGTAGACTTAGGGTTCCTGTGCATTGATTTCTAGACGGTCGAAGTTCATTCCGATGCCATTTTTCTAAAGATTTCAACAATTCTTTAAAATCTTTATGTGCGGTGACCCCGGTACACGCGTGTGAGGCATTTTTCGTGATTATTTAAAACCATCCTAAAAAGGCAACATGTAACCTTTGGAAGACTTTGGCTTTCACTATTTGGGGCCCTTTGGGTCAAATGTGATTTAGAGTGCCATTTTCTGAGAAATCAAACATATTTTTAAATATCCTCCAAGTTAGTGAACTAGGGGTACACGCCGAGTGTTATTTCGAGATTTCTTAAAATCAAACTATGGACGCCTCTTCGGTCCCCTAGTAGACATAGGGTTCCTTTGCATTGATTTCTAGACGGTAGAAGGTCATTCTTACGCCATTTTTCTAAAGATTTCTACAATTCTTAAAAATCTATATGTTTAGTGACCCCGGTACACGCTCGTGAGGCATTTTTAGTGATTATTTAAAACTATTCTATAAAGGAAAAACAGAACCTTTGCAAGGCTTTCGCTTCCACTATTGGGGGCCCTTTCGGTCAAATGTGCTTTACAGTGCTATTTTGTGAGAAATCAAACAAATTTTTAAAAATCCTCTGCGTTAGTGAACCAGGGGTACACGCCGAGTGTTATTTCGGGGATTTCATAAAATCAAACCAAGGATGCCTCCTTCGGTCCCAGAGTAGACATAGGGTTCCGGTGCATTGATTTCTAGACGGTAGAAGTTCATTCTTACGCCATTTTTCCTTAAGATTTCTACAATTCTTTAAAATCTCTATGTTAAGTGACCCCAGGTACACGCTGTGAGGCATTTTTGTGATTATTTAAAACCATTCTAAAAAGGAAAAACGAAACCTTTTGGAAGGCTTTGGCGTTCACTATTGGGGGCCCTTGTCGGTCAAATGTGCTTTTTAGTGCCATTTTATGAGAAATCAAACAAATTTTCAAAAATCCTCCAAGTTAGTGAACCAAGGTACACGCCTGAGTGTTATTTCGGAGATTTCATAAAATCAAACTAAGGATGCTTCTTCCGGTCCCCGAGTAGACTTAGGGTTGTGCATTGATTTCTAGATGGTCGAAGTTCATTCCGACCCCATTTTTCTAAAGCTTTCAACAATTCATTAAAATCTCTATGTTGGGTGACCCCGGTACACGCCCGTGAGGCATTTTTCGTGATAACTTAAAACCATCTTAAAAAAGCAACACAAAACCTTTGGAAGACTTAGGCTTTTATTATATGGGGCCGCTTTCGGTCAAATGTGCTTTTACGGTGCCATTTTCTGAGAAATCAAACATATTTTTAAAAATCATCCAGAGTTAGTGAACCGGGGTACACGCCTAAGTGTTATTTCTGGAGATTTCATAAAATAAAAATAAGGAAGCGTCTTCTAGTCCCCAAGTAGACTTAGGGTTCCTGTGCATTGATTTCTTGACGGTCGAAGTTCATTCCGACGCCATTTTTCTAAACATTTCAACAATTCTTTAAAATCTCTATGTTCGGTGACCCTGGTACACGCGTATGAGGCATTTTTTCGTGATTATTTAAAACCATCCTAAAAAGGCAACATGAAACCTTTGGAAGACTTTGGCTTTCACTATTTGGGGCCCTTTGGGTCAAATGTGCTTTAGTGTGCCATTTTCTAAGAAATCAAACATATTTTTAAAAGTCCTCGAGTTAGTGAACCGGGGTACACGCCTAAGTGTTATTTTGGGGATTTCTTTAAATCAAACTAAGGACGCCTCTTTCGGTCCCTAGTAGACTTAGGGTTCCTGTGCATTGATTTCTAGACGGTAGAAGTTCATTCTTAACGGCATTTTTCTAAAGATTTCAAAAATTCTTTAAAATCTCTATGTTCGGTGACCCCGGTACACGCATGTGAGGCATTTTTCGTGATTATTTAAAACCACCCTAAAAAGGAAACACGAAACCTTTGGAAGACTTTGGCTTTCACTATTTGGGGCCCTTTGGGTCAAATGTGCTTTAGAGTGCCATTTTTGTGAGAAATCAAACATATTTTTAAAAGTCCTCCGAGTTAGTGAACCGGGGTACACGCAGAGTGTTATTTTGGAGATTTCATAAAATCAAACTATGGACGCCTCTTCTGGTCCCCGAGTAGACTTAGGGTTCCGGTGCATTGATTTCTAGACGGTAGAAGTTCATTCTTACGCCATTTTTCTAAAGATTTCAACAATTCTTAAAAATCTCTATGTTCGGTGACCCCGGTACACGCTCGTGAGGCATTTTTCGTGATTACTTAAAACCATCCTAAAAAGGCAACAGGAAACCTTTGGAAGGCTTTGGCTTTCACTATTGGGGGCCCTTTCGGTCAAATGTGCTTTACAGTGCCATTTTTGTGAGAAATCAAACATATTTTTTAAAAATCCTCCGAGTTAGTGAACCGAGGGTACACGCCTGAGTGTTATTTCGGAGATTTCATAAAATCAAACTAAGGATGCCTTTTCCGGTCTTCGAGTAGACTTAGGGTTCCTATGCATTGATTTCTAGACGGTCGAAGTTCATTCCGACGCCATTTTTCTAAAGATTTCAAAAATTCTTTAAAATCTCTATGTTCGGTGACCCCCGGTACACGCGTGTGAGGCATTTTTCGTGATTATTTAAAACCATCCTAAAAAGGAAACATGAAACCTTTGGAAGACTTTGGCTTTCACTATTTGGGGCCCTTTGGGTCAAATGTGCTTTAGAGTGCCATTTTATGAGAAATCAAACATATTTTCAAAAATCCTCCGAGTTAGTGAACCTGGGTACACCCCGAGTGTTATTTCGGAGATTTCATAAAATCAAACTAAGAATGCCTCTTCTGGTCCCCGAGTAGACTTAGGGTTCCGGTGCATTGATTTCTAGACGGTCGAAGTTCATTCTGATGCCATTTTTCTAAAGATTTCAACAATTCTTTAAAATCTCTATGTTCGGTGACCCCCGGTACACGCCTGTGAGGCATTTTTCGTGATTATTTAAAACCATCCTAAAAAGGCAACACGAAACCTTTGGAAGACTTTGGCTTTCACTATTTGGGGCCCTTTTGGGTCAAATGTGCTTTTACAGTGCCATTTTTGAGAAATCAAACATATTTTTAAAAATCCTCCGAGTTAGTGAACCGGGGTACACGCCTGAGTGTTATTTCGGAGATTTCATAAAATCAAACTAAGGATGCCTCTTCTGGTCCCCGAGTAGACTTAGGGTTCCTTTGCATTGATTTCTAGACGGTCGAAG
Source organism: Beta corolliflora (assembly GCA_947648045.1). Classification (NCBI taxonomy): domain Eukaryota; kingdom Viridiplantae; phylum Streptophyta; class Magnoliopsida; order Caryophyllales; family Amaranthaceae; genus Beta; species Beta corolliflora. Next base: position 18,836 of record CANSZD010000827.1, read on the forward strand.
TTCATTCCGACGCCATTTTTCTAAAGATTTCAACAATTCTTTAAAATCTCTATGTTCGGTGACCCCCGGTACACACCTGTGAGGCATTTTTCGTGATTACTTAAAACCATCCTAAAAAGGCAACACGAAACCTTTGGAAGACTTTGGCTTTCACTATTTGGGGCCCTTTTGGTCAAATGTGCTTTACAGTGCCATTTTCTGAGAAATCAAACATATTTTCAAAAATCCTCCGAGTTAGTGAACCGGGGTACACGCCTGAGTGTTATTTCGGAGATTTCATAAAATCAAACTAAGAATGCCTCTTCTGGTCCCCGAGTAGACTTAGGGTTCCGGTGCATTGATTTCTAGACGGTCGAAGTTCATTCTGATGCCATTTTTCTAAAGATTTCAACAATTCTTTAAAATCTCTATGTTCGGTGACCCCCGGTACACGCATGTGAGGCATTTTTCGTGATTATTTAAAACCATCCTAAAAAGGCAACATGTAACCTTTGGAAGACTTTGGCTTTCACTATTTGGGGCCCTTTGGGTCAAATGTGCTTTAGAGTGCCATTTTCTGAGAAATCAAACATATTTTTAAATATCCTCCAAGTTAGTGAACCGGGGTACACGCCTGAGTGTTATTTTTGAGATTTCTTAAAATCAAACTATGGACGCCTCTTCTGGTCCCCTAGTAGACTTAGGGTTCCTGTGCATTGATTTCTAGACGGTAGAAGTTCATTCTTACGCCATTTTTCTAAAGATTTCTACAATTCTTAAAAATCTATATGTTCAGTGACCCCGGTACACGCTGTGAGGCATTTTTAGTGATTATTTAAAACTATTCTAAAAAGGAAAAACGAAACCTTTGCAAGGCTTTCGCTTTCACTATTGGGGGCCCTTGTGGTCAAATGTGCTTTACTGTGCTATTTTTGTGAGAAATCAAACAAATTTTCAAAAATCCTCAGAGTTAGTGAACCAGGGGTATACGCCTGAGTGTTATTTCGGAGATTTCATAAAATCAAACTAAGGATGCTTCTTCTGGTCCCCGAGTAGACTTAGGGTTTCGGTGCATTGATTTCTAGATGGTCGAAGTTCATTACGACGCCATTTTTCTAAAGATTTCAACAATTCTTTAAAATCTCTATGTTCGGTGCCCCTACACGCATGTGAGGCATTTTTCGTGATTATTTAAAACCATCCTAAAAAGGCAACATGAAACCTTTGGAAAACTTTGGCTTTCACTATTTGGGGCCCTTTGGGTCAAATGTGCTTTAGTGCCATTTCAGAAATCAAACATATTTTTAAAATCCTCCAGTTAGTAACCAAGGTACACGCCTGAGTGTTATTTCGGAGATTTCTTAAAATCAAACTAAGGACGCCTCTTCTGGTCCCTAGTAGACTTAGGGTTCCTATGCATTGATTTCTAGACGGTAGAAGTTCATTCTAACGCCATTTTTCTAAAGATTTCTACAATTCTTTAAAATTTCTATGTTCGGTGACCCCGGTACACGCATGTGAGGCATTTTTCGTGATTATTTAAAACCATCCAAAAAAGGCAACATGTAACCTTTGGAAGACTTTGGCTTTCACTATTTAGGGCCCTTTGGGTCAAATGTGCTTTAGAGTGCCATTTTATGAGAAATCAAACATATTTTTAAATATCCTCCGAGTTAGTGAACCGGGTACACGCCTGAGTGTTATTTCGGAGATTTCATAAAATCAAACTAAGGATGCCTCTTCTGGTCCCCGAGTAGACTTAGGGTTTCGGTGCATTGATTTCTAGACGGTCGAAGTTCATTCCGACGCCATTTTTCTAAAGATTTCAACAATTCTTTAAAATCTCTATGTTCGTGCTACACGCTGTGAGGCATTTTTAGTGATTATTTAAAACCATCCTAAAAAGGAAAACTGAAACCTTTGGAAGGCTTTGGCTTTCACATTTGGGGGCCCTTTGGTCAAATATGTTTTGTGTTATTTTGTAAAATCAAACAAGTTTTAAAATCCTGAGTTAGTGAACGGGTATACGCTGAGTGTTATTTCGGAGATTTCATAAAATCAAACTAAGGATGCTTCTTCCTGTCCCCGAGTAGACTTAGGGTTCCGTGCATTGATTTCTAGATGGTCGAGTTCTTTTTAGATTTCAAATTCTTTAAAATCTCTATGTTCGGTGACCCCAGGTACACGCTTGTGAGGCATTTTTCGTGATTACTTAAAACCATCCTAAAAAGGCAACACGAAACCTTTTGAAGACTTTGGCTTTTACTATTTGGGGCCCTTTCGGTCAAATGTGCTTTACGAGTGCCATTTTATGCGAAATCAAACATATTTTTAAAAATCCTCCGAGTTAGTGAACCGGGGTACACGCCTGAGTGTTATTTCGGTGATTTCATAAAATAAAACTAAGGATGCGTCTTCTGGTCCCCGAGTAGACTTAGGGTTCCTGTGCATTGATTTCTAGACGGTCGAAATTCATTCGATGCCATTTTTCTAAAGATTTCAACAATTTATTTAAAATCTCTATGTTCGGTGACCCCGGTACACGCTGTGAGGCATTTTTCGTGATTACTTAAAACCATCTTTAAAAGGCAACATGAAACCTTTGGAAGACTTTGGCTTTCACTATTTGGGGCGCTTTGGGTCAAATGTGCTTTACAATGCCATATTCAGAGAAATCAAACATATTTTTTAAAAATCCTCCGAGTTAGTTAACCGGGGTACACGCCTAAGTGTTATTTCGGGGATTTCTTTAAATCAAACTAACGACGCCTCTTTCTGGTCCCCAAGTAGACTTAGGGTTTCTATGCATTGATTTCTAGACGGTAGAAGTTCATTCTAACGCCATTTTTCTAAAGATTTCAACAATTCTTTAAAATTTCTATGTTCGCCGTCACTGGATTTTTCGTGATTATTTAAAACCATCCTAAAAAGGCAACATGTAACCTTAGGAAGACTTTGGCTTTCACTATTTGGGTCCCTTTGGGTCAAGTGTGCTTTACAGTGCCATTTTATGAGAAATCAAACATATTTTTTAAATATCCTCCAAGTTAGTGAACCGGGGTACACGCCTGAGTGTTATTTCTGAGATTTCTTAAAATCAAACTATGGACGCCTCTTCTGGTCCCCTAGTATACTTAGGGTTCCTGTGCATTGATTTCTAGACGGTAGAAGTTCATTCTTACGCCCTTTTTCTAAAGATTTCTACAATTCTTAAAAATCTATACGTTCGGTGACCCGGTACCTGTGAGGCATTTTTAGTGATTATTTAAAACCATTCTAAAAAGGAAAACAGTAACCTTTGGAAGGCTTTGGCTTTCACTATTTGGGGCCCTTGTGGTCAAATGTGCTTTTACTGTGCTATTTTGTGAGAAATCAAACAAATTTTCAAAAATCCTCCGAGTTAGTGAACCAGGGGTATACGCCCGAGTGTTATTTCGGAGATTTCCTAAAATCAAACTAAGGATGCTTCTTCTTGTCCCCGAGTTGACTTAGGGTTCCGGTGCATTGATTTCTAGATGGTCGAAGTTCATTCTGACCCCTTTTTTTCTAAAGATATCAACAATTCATTAAAATCTCTATGTTCGGTGACCCCCGGTACACGCCTGTGAGGCATTTTTCGTGATTACTTAAAACCATCCTAAAAAGGCAACACGAAACCTTTGGAAGACTTTGGCTTTTACTATTTGGGGCCCTTTCGGTCAAATGTGCTTTACAGTGCCATTTTGTCGAGAAATCAAACATATTTTCAAAAATCCTCCGAGTTAGTGAACGGGTACACGCCTGAGTGTTATTTTGGTGATTTCATAAAATAAAACTAAGGATGCGTCTTCTGGTCCCCGAGTAGACTTAGGGTTCTGTGCATTGATTTCTAGACGGTCGAAGTTCATTCCGATCCCATTTTTCTAAAGATTTCAACAATTCTTTAAAATCTCTATGTTCGGTGACCCCGGTACACGCTGTGAGGCATTTTTCGTGATTACTTAAAACCATCTTAAAAAGGCAACATGAAACCTTTGGAAGACTTTGGCTTTTACTATTTGGGGCCCTTTGGGTCAAATGTGCTTTACGGTGCCATTTTTCGAGAAATCAAACATATTTTTAAAAATCCTCCGAGTTAGTGAACAGGGTACACGCCTGAGTGTTATTTCGGTGATTTCATAAAATCAAACTAAGGACGCCTCTTCCGGTCCCCGAGTAGACTTAGGGTTCCTGTGCATTGATTTCTAGACGGTCGATGTTCATTCTGATGCCATTTTTCTAAAGATTTCAACAATTCTTTAAAATCTCTATGTTCGGTGACCCCGGTACACGCATGTGAGGCATTTTTCGTGATTATTTAAAACCATCTTAAAAAGGCAACATGTAACCTTTGGAAGACTTTGGCTTTCACTATTTGGGGCCCTTTGGGTCAAATATGCTTTAGAGTGCCATTTTCTGAGAAATCAAACATATTTTTAAATATCCTCCAAGTTAGTGAACGGGGGTACACGCCAGAGTGTTATTTCCGAGATTTCTTTAAATCAAACTATGGACGCCTCTTCTGGTCCCCTAGTAGACATAGGTTTCATTTGCATTGATTTCTAGACGGTAGAAGTTCATTCTTACGCCATTTTTTTAAAGATTTCTACAATTCTTTAAAATCTATATGTTCGGTGACCCCGGTACACGCCTGTGAGGCATTTTAAAGTGATTATTTAAAACTATTCTAAAAAGGAAAAACAGAACCTTTGCAAGGCTTTCGCTTCCACTATTGGGGGCCCTTGTGGTTAAATGTGCTTTACTGTGCTATTTTGTGAGAAATCAAACAAATTTTCAAAAATCCTCCGAGTTAGTAAACCAGGGTATACGACTGAGTGTTATTTCGGAGATTTCATAAAATCAAACTAAGGATGCTTCTTCTGGTCCCCGAGTAGACTTAGGGTTCCGGTGCATTGATTTCTAGATGGTCGAAGTTCATTCCGACCCCATTTTTCTAAAGATTTCAACAATTCTTTAAAATCTCTATGTTGGGTGATACCCGGTACACGCCTGTGAGGCATTTTTCGTGATAACTTAAAACCATCTTAAAAAGGCAACACGAAACCTTTGGAAGACTTAGGCTTTTACTATTTGGGGCCCTTTCGGTCAAATGTGCTTTACAGTGCCATTTTATGAGAAATCAAACATATTTTCAAAAATCATCCAAGTTAGTGATCCGGGGTACACGCCTGAGTGTTATTTCAGAGATTTCATAAAATTAAAAAATGGAAGCGTCTTCTGGTCCCCGAGTAGACTTAGGGTTCTTATGCATTGATTACTTTACGGTCGAAGTTCATTCCGATGCCATTTTTCTTAAGATTTCAACAATTCTTTAAAATCTCTATGTTCGGTGACCCCTGGTACACGCCTATGAGGCATTTTTCGTGATTACTTAAAACCATCCTAAAATAGCAACATAAAACCTTTGGAAGACTTTGGCTTTCAATATTTGCGGCGCTTTGGGTCAAATATGCTTTACAGTGCCATATTCTAAGAAATCAAACATATTTTTAAATGTCCTCCAAGTTAGTGAACCGGGGTACACGCGTGAGTGTTATTTTCGAGATTTCTTAAAATCAAACTAACGACGCCTTTCTGGTCTCCAAGTAGACTTAGGGTTCCTATGCATTGATTTCTAGACGGTAGAAGTTCATTCTAACGGCATTTTTCTAAAGATTTCAACAATTCTTTAAAATCTCTATGTTCGGTGACCCCCGGTACACTCGTGTGAGGCATTTTTCTTGATTATTTAAAACCACCCTAAAAAGGCAACATGTAGCCTTTGGAAGACATTGGCTTTCACTATTTGGGGCCCTTTGGGTCAAATGTGCTTTAGTGTGCCATTTTCTGAGAAATCAAACATATTTTTAAATGTCCTCCAAGTTAGTGAACCGGGGTACACACGTGAGTGTTATTTTCGAGATTTCTTAAAATCAAACTATGGACGCCTCTTCGGGTCCCCTAGTAGACTTAGGGTTCCTGTGTATTGATTTCTAGACGGTAGAAGTTCATTCTTACGCCATTTTTCTTAAGATTTCTACAATTCTTAAAAATCTATATGTTCGGTGACCCCCGGTACACGCATGTGAGGCATTTTTAGTGATTATTTAGAACTGTTCTAAAAAGGAAGAACAAAACTTTTGCAAGGCTTTCGCTTCCACTATTGGGAGCCCTTGTGGTCAAGTGTGCTTTACAGTGCTATTTTGTGAGAAATTAATCAGAATTTGAAAAATCCTCCGAGTTAGTGAACCGGGGTACACGGCAGAGTGTTATTTCGGAGATTTCATAAAATCAAACTAAGGATGCCTCTTCTGGTCCCCGAGTAGACTTAGGGTTCCGGTGCATTGATTTCTAGACGGTCGAAGTTCATTACGACGCCATTTTTCTAAAGATTTCAACAATTCTTTAAAATCTCTATGTTCGGTGACCCCCGGTACACGCTTGTGAGGCATTTTTCGTGATTACTTAAAACCATCCTAAAAAGGCAACACGAAACCTTTGGAAGACTTTGGCTTTTACTATTTGGGGCCCTTTCGGTCAAATGTGCTTTACAATGCCATTTTCTGAGAAATCAAACATATTTTCAAAAATCCTCCGAGTTAGTGAACCGGGGTACACGCCTGAGTGTTATTTCGGTGATTTCATAAAATAAAACTAAGGATGCCTCTTCTGGTCCCCAAGTAGACTTAGGGTTCCTGTGCATTGATTTCTAGACAGTCGAATTTCATTCCGATGCCATTTTGCTAAAGATTTCAACAATTCTTTAAAATTTCTATGTTCGGTGACCCCCGGTACACGCATGTGAGGCATTTTTCGTGATTATTTAAAACCATCCTAAAAAGACAACATGTAACCTTTGGAAGACTTTGGCTTTCACTATATGGGTCCCTTTGGGTCAAGTGTGCTTTAGAGTGCCATTTTCTGAGAATTCAAACATATTTTTAAATATCCTCCAAGTTAGTGAACCGGGGTACACGCCTGAGTGTTATTTATGAGATTTCTTAAAATCAAACAATGGACGCCTCTTCTGGTACCCTAGTATACTTAGGGTTCCTGTGCATTGAAATCTAAACGGTAGAAGTTCATTCTTACGCCCTTTTTCTTAAGATTTCAAAAATTCTTGAAAATCTATACGTTCAGTGACCCCCGGTACACGCCTATGAGGCATTTTTAGTGATTATTCAAAACTATTCAAAAAAGGAAAAACAGAACCTTTGAATGGCTTTCGCTTCTACTATTGGGGGCCCTTGTGGTCAAATATGCTTTACTGTGCTATTTTGTGAGAAATCAAACAAATTTTCAAAAATCCTCCGAGTTAGTGAACCGGGGTATACGTCTGAGTGTTATTTCGGAGATTTCATAAAATCAAACTAAGGATGCTTCTCCTGTTCCCCGAGTAGACTTAGGGTTCCGGTGCATTGATTTCTAGATGGTCGAAGTTCATTCCGACCCCATTTTTCTAAAGATTTCAACAATTCTTTAAAATCTCTATGTTTGGTGACCCCCGGTACACGCCTGTGTGGCATTTTTCGTGATTACTTAAAACCATCTTAAAAAGGCAACACAAAAACTTTTGAAGACTTTGGCTTTTACTATTTGGGGCCCTTTCGGTTAAATGTGCTTTACAGTGCCATTTTCTGAGAAATCAATCATATTTTCAAAAATATTCCGAGTTAGTGAACCGGGGTACACGCCTGAGTGTTATTTCAGTAATTTCATAAAATAAAACTAAGGATGCGTCTTCTGGTCCCCAAGTAGACTAAGAGTTCCTGTGCATTGATTTCTAGACAATCGAAGTTCATTCCGATGCCATTTTTCTAAAGATTTCAACAATTATTTAAAATCTCTATGTTCGGTGACCCCCGGTACACGCCTGTGAGGCATTTTTCGTGATTACTTAAAACCAGCTTAAAAAGACAACATGAAACCTTTGGAAGGCTTTGGCTTTCACTATTTGCGGCGCTTTGGGTCAAATGTGCTTTACAGTGCCATATTCGGAGAAATCAAACATATTTTTAAAAATCCTCCGAGTTAGTTAACCAAGGTACACGCCTAAGTGTTATTTCGTGGATTTCTTAAAATCAAACTAAGGACGCCTCTTCTGGTTCCCAAGTAGACTTAAGGTTCCTATGCATTGATTTCTTGACGGTAGAAGTTCATTCTAACGCCATTTTCTAAAGATTTCAACAATTCATTAAAATTTCTATGTTCGGTGCCCCCGGTACACGCATGTGACGCATATTTCGTGATTATTTAAAACCATCCTAAAAAGACAACATGTTACCTTTGGAAGACGTTGGCTTTCACTATTTGGGTCCCTTTGGGTCAAGTGTGCTTTAGAGTGCCATTTTATGAGAAATCAAACATATTTTTAAATATCCTCCAAGTTAGTGAACCGGGGGACACGCCTGAGTGTTATTTCTGTGATTTCCTCAAATCAAACTATGGACGCCTCTTCTGGTACCCAAGTATAATTAGGGTTCCTGTGCATTGATTTCTAGACGGTAGAAGTTCATTCTTACGCCCTATTTCTAAAGATTTCTACAATTCTTAAAAATCTATACGTCCAGTGACCCCCGGTACACGCCTGTGAGGCATTTTTAGTGATTATTGAAAACCATTCTAAAAAGGAAAAACAGAACCTTTGAAAGGCTTTCGCTTCCAATATAGGGGGTCCTTGTGGTCAAATATGCTTTACTGTGCTATTTTGTGAGAAATCAAACAAGTTTTCAAAAATCCTCCGAGTTAGTGAACCGGGGTATACGCCTGAGTGTTATTTCGGAGATTTCATTAAATCAAACTAAGGATGCTTCTCCTGTTCCCCGAGTAGACTTAGAGTTCCGGTGCATTGATTTCTAGATGGTCGAAGTTCATTCCGACCCCATTTTTCAACAGATACAATTCTATAAAATCTCTATGTTCGGTGACCCCCGGTACACGCCTGTGTGGCATTTTTCGTGATTACTTAAAACCATCCTAAAAAGGCAACACGGACCCTTTTGAAGACTTTGGTTTTTACTATTTGGGGCTCTTTCGGTCAAATGTGCTTTACAGTGCCATTTTCTGAGAAATCAAACATATTTTCAAAAATCCTCCGAGTTAATGAACCGAGGTACACGCCTGAGTGTTATTTCAGTGATTTCATAAAATAAAACTAAGTATGCGTCTTCTGGTCCCCAAGTAGACTTACGGTTCCTGTGCATTGATTTCTAGACAGTCGAAGTTCATTCCGATGCCATTTTTCTAAAGATTTCAACAGTTATTTAAAATCTCTATGTTCGGTGACCCCCGGTACACGCGTGTGAGGCATTTTTCGTGATTACTTAAAACCATCTTAAAAAGACAACATGAAACCTTTGGAAGACTTTGGCTTTCACTATTTGTGGCGCTTTGGGTCAAATGTGCTTTACAGTGCCATATTCTGAGAAATCAAACATATTTTTAAAAATCCTCCGAGTTAGTTAACAAGGGTACACACCTAAGTGTTATTTCGGGGATTTCTTAAAATCAAACTAAGGACGCCTCTTCTGGTTCCCAAGTAGACTTAAGGTTCCTATGCATTGATTTCTTGACGGTAGAAGTTCATTGTAACGCCATTTTCTAAGATTTTCAACAATTCATTAAAATTTCTATGTTCGGTGACCCCCGGTACACGCATGTGAGGCATTTTTCGTGATTATTTAAAACCATCCTAAAAAGACAACATGTAACCTTTGGAAGACTTTGGCTTTCACTATTTGGGTCCCTTTGGGTCAAGTGTGCTTTAGAGTGCCATTTTCTGAGAAATCAAACATATTTTTAAATATCCTCCAAGTTAGTGAACCGGGGGACACGCCTGAGTGTTATTTCTGAGATTTCTTAAAATCAAACTAATGACGCCTCTTCTGGTTCCCAAGTATAATTAGGGTTCCTGTGCATTGATTTCTAGACGGTAGAAGTTCATTCTTACGCCCTATTTCTGAAGATTTCTACAATTCTTAAAAATCTATACGTTCAGTGACCCCAGGTAAACGCCTATGAGGCATTTTTAGTGATTATTGAAAACCATTCTAAAAAGGAAAAACAGATGCTTTGAAAGGCTTTCGCTTCCACTATTGGGGGTCCCTTGTGGTCAAATATGCTTTACTGTGCTATTATGTGAGAAATCAAACAAATTCTCAAAAATCCTCCGAGTTAGTGAACCGGGGTATACGCCTGAGTGTTATTTCGGAGATTTCATTAAATCAAACTAAGGATGCTTCTCTTGTTCCCCGAGTAGACTTTGGGTTCCGGTGCATTGATTTCTAGATGGTCGATGTTCATTCCGACCCCATTTTTCTACAGATTTCAACAATTCTTTAAAATCTCTATGTCCGGTGACCCCCGGTACACGCCTGTGTGGCATTTTTCGTGATTACATAAAACCATCCTAAAAAGGCAACACGAAACCTTTTGAAGACTTTGGCTTTAACTATTTGGGGCTCCTTCGGTCAAATGTGCTTTACAGTGCCATTTTCTGAGAAATCAAACATATTTTTAAAAATCCTCCGAGTTAGTGAACAGGGGTACACACCTGAGTGTTATTCCAGTGATTTCATTAAATAAAACTCAGGATGCGTCTTCTGGTCCCCAAGTAGACTTAGGGTTCCTGTGCATTGATTTCTAGACAGTCGAAGTTCATTCCGATGTCATTTTTCTAAAGATTTCGAAAATTATTTAAAATCTCTATGTTCGGTGACCCCCGGTACACGCGTGTGAGGAATTTTTCGTGATTACTTAAAACCATCTTAAAATGACAACATGAAACCTTTGGAAGACTTTGGCTTTCACTATTTGGGTCCCTTTGGGTCAAGTGTGCTTTTGAGTGCCATTTTGTGAGAAATCAAACATATTTATAAATATCCTCCAAGTAAGTGAACCGGGGGACACGCCTGAGTGTTATTTCTGAGATTTCTTTAAATCAAACTATGGATGCCTCTTCTGGTCCCCTAGTATACTTAGGGTTCCTGTGCATTGATTTCTAGACGGTAGAAGTTCATTCTTAAGCCCTTTTTCTAAAGATGTCAACAATTCTTAAAAATCTATACGTTCAGTGACCCCCGGTACACGCCTGTAAGGCATCTTTAGTGATTATTTAAGACGATTCTAAAAAGGAAAAACAGAACCTTTGCAAGGCTTTCGTTTCCACTATTGGGGGCCCTTGTGGTCAAATGTGCTTTACTGTGCTATTTTGTGAGAAATCAAATAAATTTTTCAAAATCCTCCGAGTTAGTGAACCGGGGTATACGCCTGAGTGTTATTTAGGAGATTTCATAAAATCAAACTAAGGATGCTTCTTCTGGTCCCCGAGTAGACTTAGGGTTCCGATGCATTGATTTCTAGATGGTAGAAGTTCATTCCGACCCCATTTTTCTAAAGATTTTAACAATTCTTTTAAATCTCTATGTTCGGTGACCCCCGGTACACGCCTGTGAGGCATTTTTCGTGATTACTTAAAACCATCCTAAAAAGGCAACACGAAACCTTTTGAAGACATTGGCTTTTACTATTTGGGGCTCTTTCGGTCAAATGTGCTTTACAGTGCCATTTTATGAGAAATCAAACAAATTTTCAAAAATCCTCCGAGTTAGTGAACCGGGGTACACGCCTGAGTGTTATTTCAGTGATTTCATAAAATAAAACTAAGGATGCGTCTTCTGGTCCCCAAGTAGACTTAGGGTTCCTGTGCATTGATTTCTAGACAGTCGAAGTTCATTCCGATGCCATTTTTCTAAAGATTTCAACAATTATTTAAAATCTCTATGTTCGGTGACCCCCGGTACACGCCTGTGAGGCATTTTTCGTGATTACTTAAAACCATCTTAAAAAGGCAACATGAAACCATTGGAAGACTTTGGCTTTCACTATTTGCGGCGCTTTGGGTCAAATGTGCTTTACAGTGCCATATTCTGAAAAATCAAACATATTTTTAAAAATCCTCCGAGTTAGTTAACCAGGGTACACGCCTAAGTGTTATTTCGGGGATTTCTTAAAATCAAACTAAGGACGCCCCTTCTGGTTCCCAAGTAGACTTAAGGTTCCTACGCATTGATTTCTTGACAGTAGAAGTTCATTCTAACGCCATTTTCTATAGATTTGAACAATTCATTAAAATTTCTATGTTCGGTGCCCCCTAGTACACGCATGTGAGGCATTTTTCGTGATTATTTAAAAGCATCCTAAAAAGACAACATGTAACCTTTGGAAGACTTTGGCTTTCACTATTTGGGTCCCTTTGGGTCAAGTGTGCTTTAGACTGCCATTTTATGAGAAATCAAACATATTAATAAATATCCTCCAAGTTAGTGAACCGGGGGACATGCCTGAGTGTTATTTCTGAGATTTCTTAAAATCAAACTATGGACGCCTCTTCTGGTACCCAAGTATAATTAGGGTTCCTGTGCATTGATTTCTAGACGGTAGAATTTCATTCTTACGCCCTATTTCTAAAGATTTCTACAATTCTTAACAATCTATACGTTCAGTGACCCCCGGTACACGCCTGTGAGGCATTTTTAGTGATTATTGAAAACCATTCAAAAAAAGAAAAACAGAACCTTTGAAAGGCTTTCGCTTCAACTATTGGGGGCCCTTGTGGTCAAATATGCTTTACTGTGCTATTTTGTGAGAAATCAAACAAATTTTTAAAAATCCTCCGAGTTAGTGAACCGGGGTATACGCCTGAGTGTTATTTCGGAGATTTCATTAATTCAAACTAAGGATGCTTCTCCTGTTCCCCGAGTAGACTTAGGGTTCCGGTGCATTGATTTCTAGATGGTCGAAGTTCATTAAGACCCCATTTTTCTACAGATTTCAACAATTCTTTAAAATCTCTATGTTCGGTGACCCCCGGTACACGCCTGTGTGGCATTTTTCGTGATTACTTAAAACCATCCTAAAAAGGCAACACGAAACCTTTTGAAGACTTTGGCTTTTACTATTTGGGGCCCTTTCGGTCAACTGTGCTTTACAGTGCCATATTCTAGAGAAATCAAACATATTTTCAAAAATCCTCCGAGTTAGTGAACCGGGGTACACGCCTGAGTGTTATTTCAGTGATTTCATAAAATAAAACTATGGATGCGTCTTCTGGTCCCCGAGTAGACTTAGGGTTCCTGTGCATTGATTTCTAGACGGTAGAAGTTCATTCTGACGCCATTTTTCTAAAGATTTCAACAATTCTTTAAAATCTCTATGTTCGGTGACCCCCGGTACACGCGTGTGAGGCATTTTTCGTGATTATTTATAACCATCCTTAAAAGACAACATGTAACCTTTGGAAGACTTTGGCTTTCACTATTTGGGTTCCTTTGGGTCAAGTGTGCTTTTGAGTGCCATTTTCTGAGAATTCAAACATATTTTTAAATATCCTCCAAGTTAGTGAACCTGGGTACACGCCTGAGTGTTATTTCTGATATTTTTTAAAATCAAACTATGGACGCCTCTTCTGGTCCCCTAGAATACTTAGGGTTCCTGTGCATTGATTTCTAGACGGTAGAAGTTCAATCTTACGCCCTTTTTCGAATGATTTCTACAATTCTTAAAACTCTATACGTTCAGTGACCCCCGGTACACACCTGTGAGGCATTTTTAGCTATTATTTAAAACCATTCTAAAAAGGAAAAACAGAACTTTTGCAAGGCTTTCACTTCCACTATTGGGGGTCCTTGTGGTCAAATGTGCTTTACTGTGCTATTCAGTGAGAAATCAAACAAATTTTCACAAATCCTCCGACTTAGTTAACCGGGGTATACGCCTGAGTGTTATTTCGGAGATTTCATAAAATCAAACTAAGGATGCTTCTTCTGGTCCCCGAGTGGACTTAGTGTTCCGGTGTGTTGATTTCTAGATGGTCGAAGTTCATTCCGACCCCATTTTTCTAAGGATTTCAACAATTCTTTAAAATCTCTATGTTCGGTGACCCCCGGTACACGCCTGTGAGGAATTTTTCGTGATTACTTAAAACCATCCTAAAAAGGAACACGAAACCTTTTGAAGACTTTAGCTTTTACTATTTGGGGCCCTTTCGGTCAAATGTGCTTTATAGTGCCATTTTCTGAGAAATCAAACATATTTTTAAAAATCCTCCGAGTTAGTGAAACGGGGTACTCGCCTGAGTGTTATTTCAGTGATTTCATAAAATAAAACTACGGATGCGTCTTCTGGTCCCTGAGTAGACTTAGGGTTCCTGTGCATTGATTTCTAGACAGTCGAAGTTCATTCCGATGCCATTTTTCCAAAGATTTCAACATTTATTAAAAATCTCTATGTTCGGTGAGCCCCGGTAGACGCCTGTGAGGCATTTTTCGTGAGTACTTAAAGCCATCTTAAAAAGGCAACATGAAACCTTTGGGAAACTTTGGCTTTCACTATTTGCGGTGCTTTGGGTCAAATGTGCTTTACAGTGCCATATTCTGAGAAATCAAACATATTTTTAAAAATCCTCCGAGTTAGTTAACCAGGGTAGACGCCTAAGTGTTATTTCGGGGATTTCTTAAAATCAAACTAAGGATGCCTCTTCTGGTTCCCAAGTAGACTTAGGGTTCCGATGTATTGATTTCTGGACGGTAGAAGTTCATTCTAACGCCATTTTCTAAAGATTTCAACAATTCTTAAAAATCTCTATGTTCGGTGACCCCCGGTACTCGCATGTGAGGCATTTTTCGTGATTATTTAAAACCATCCTAAAAAGGCAACATGTAACCTTAGGAAGACTTTGGCTTTCACTATTTGGGTCCCATTGGGTCAAGTGTGCTTTAGAGTGCCATTTTCTGAGAAATCAAACATATTTTTAAATATCCTCCAAGTTAGTGAACCGGGGTACACGCCTGAGTGTTATTTCTGAGATTTCTAAAAATTAAACTATGGACGCCTCTTTTGCTCCCCTAGTATCCTTAGGGTTCCTGTGCATTGATTTCTAGACGGTAGAGTGCCCTTTTTGTGAAAATTTCAACAATTCTTAAAAATCTATACGTTCAGTGACCCCGGTACACGCCTGTGAGGCATTTTTAGTGATTATTTAAAACCATTCTAAAAAGGAAAAACAGAACCTTTGGAAGGCTTTCGCTTGCATTATTGGGTGCCCTTGTGGTCAAATGTGCTTTACAGTGCTATTTTGTGAGAAATCAAACAAATTTTCAAAAATCTTCCGAGTTAGTGAACCGGGTTATACGTCTGAGTGTTATTTCGGAGATTTCATAAAATAAAACTATGGATGCTTCTTCTGGTCCCCGAGTAGACTTAGGGTTCCTTTGCATTGATTTCTAGATGGTCGAAGTTCATTCCGACCCCATTTTTCTAAAGATTTCAACAATTCTTTAAAATCTCTATGTTCGGTGACCCCTGGTACACGCCTATGAGGCATTTTTCGTGATTACTTAAAACCATCCTAAAATAGCAACATAAAACCTTTGGAAGACTTTGGCTTTTAATATTTGCGACGCTTTGGGTCAAATGTGCTTTACAGTGCCATATTCTAAGAAATCAAACATATTTTTAAATGTCCTCCAAGTTAGTGAACCGGGGTACACGCGTGAGTGTTATTTTCGAGATTTCTTAAAATCAAACTAACGACGCCTTTTCTGGTCTCCAAGTAGACTTAGGGTTCCTATGCATTGATTTCTAGACGGTAGAAGTTAATTCCGATGCCATTTTTCTAAAGATTTCAACAATTCTTTAAAATCTCAATGTTCGGTGACCCCCGGTACACGCCTGTGAGGCATTTTTCGTGATTATTTAAAACCATCCTAAAACAGGCAACACGAAACCTTTGGAAGACTTTAGCTTTCAATATTTGCGGTGCTTTGGGTCAAATGTGCTTTACAATGCCATATTATGAGAAATCAAACATATTTTTAAAAATCCTCCGAGTTAGTTAACCACGGTAGACGCCTGAGTGTTATTTCGGTGATTTCTTAAAATCAAACTAAGGACGCCACTTCTGGTTCCCAAGTAGACTTAGGGTTCCTATGCATTGATTTCTAGACGGTAGAAGTTCATTCTAATGCCATTTTCTAAAGATTTTAACAATTCTTTAAAATCTCTTTGTTCGGTGACCCCCGGTACACACATGTGAGGCATTTTTCGTGATTATTTAAAACCATCCTTAAAAGGCAACATGTAACCTTTGGAAGACTTTGGCTTTCATTATTTGGGTCCCTTTGGGTCAAGTGTGCTTTAGAGTGCCTTTTTCTGAGAAATCAAACATATTTTTAAATATCCTCCAAGTTAGTGAACCGGGGTACACACCTGAGTGTTATTTATGAGATTTCTTAAAATCAAACTATGGATGCCTCTTCTGGTCCCCTAGTATACTTAGGGTTCCTGTGCATTGATTTCTAGACGGTAGAAGTTCATTCTTACGCCCTTTTTCTAAAGATTTCAACAATTCTTAAAAATCTATACGTTCAGTGACCCCCGGTACACGCCTGTGAGGCATCTTTAGTGATTATTTAAAACCATTCTAAAAAGGAAAAACAGAACCTTTGCAAGGCTTTCGTTTCCACTATTGGGGGCCCTTGTGGTTAAATGTGCCTTACTGTGCTATTTTGTGAGAAATCAAACAAATTTTCAAAAATCCTCCTAGTTAGTGAACCGGGGTATACGCCTGAGTGTTATTTCGGAGATTTCATAAAATCAAACTAAGGATGCTTCTTCTGGTCCCCGAGTAGACTTAGGGTTCCGGTGCATTGATTTCTAGATGGTCGAAGTTCATTCCGACCCCATTTTTCTAATGATTTCAACAATTCTTTTAAATCTCTATGTTCGGTGACCCCCGATACACCTGTGAGGCATTTTTCGTGATTACTTAAAACCATCCTAAAAAGGCAACACAAAACCTTTTGAAGACTTTGGCTTTTACTATTTGGGGTCCTTTCGGTCAAATGTGCTTTACAGTGCCATTTTATGAGAAATCAAACATATTTTTAAAAATCTTCCGAGTTAGTGAACCGGGGTACACGCCTGAGTGTTATTTCAGTGATTTCATAAAATAAAACTAAGGATGCGTCTTTTGGTCCCCGAGTAGACTTAGGGTTCCTGTGCATTGATTTCTAGACAGTCGAAATTCATTTTTCTAAGGATTTCAACAATTATTTAAAATCTCTATGTTCGGTGACCCCCGGTACATGCCTGTGAGGCATTTTTCGTGATTACTTTAAACCAGCTTAAAAAGACAACATGAAACCTTTGGAAGACTTTGGCTTTCACTATTTGCGGCGCTTTGGGTCAAATGTGCTTTACAGTGCCATATTATGAGAAATCAAACATATTTTTAAAAATCCTCCGAGTTATTTAACCAGGGTACATGCCTAAGTGTTATTTCGGGGATTTCGTAAAATCAACCTAAGGACGCCTCTTCTGGTTCCCAAGTAGACTTAAGGTTCCTATGCATCGATTTCTTGACGGTAGAAGTTCATTCTAAGCCATTTTCTAAAGATTTCAACAATTCAATAAAATTTCTATGTTCGGTGACCCCCGGTACACGCATGTGAGGCATTTTTCGTGATTATTTAAAACCATCCTAAAAAGACAACATGTAACCTTTGGAAGACTTTGGCTTTCACTAATTGGGTCCCTTTGGGTCAAGTGTGCTTTAGAGTGCCATTTTCTGAGAATTCAAACATATTTTTAAATATCCTCCAAGTTAGTGAACCGGGGTACACGCCTGAGTGTTATTTCTGAGATTTCTTAAAATCAAACTATGGACGCCTCTTCTGGTTCCCTAGTATACTTAGGGTTCCTGTGCATTGATTTCTAGACGGTAGAAGTTCAATCTTACGCCCTTTTTCTAAAGATTTCTACAATTCTTAAAAATCTATACGTTCAGTGACCCCCGGTACACGCCTGTGAGGCATTTTTAGCTATTATTTAAAACCATTCTTAAAAGGAAAAACAGAACCTTTACAAGGCTTTCGCTTCCACTATTGGGGGCCCTTGTGGTCAAATGTGCTTTATTGTGCTATTCAGTGAGAAATCAAACAAATTTTCCCAAATCCTCCGACTTAGTGAACCGGGGTATACGCCTGAGTGTTATTTCGGAGATTTCATAAAATCAAACTAAGGATGCTTCTTCTGGTCCCCGAGTGGACTTAGGGTTCCGGTGTGTTGATTTCTAGATGGTCGAAGTTCATTCCGACCCCATTTTTCTAAAGATTTCAACAATTCTTTAAAATCTCAATGTTCGGTGACCCCCGGTACACGCCTGTGAGGCATTTTTCGTGATTACTTAAAACATATTTTCAAATGTGGGGCTCTTTCGGTCAAATGTGCTTTAAAGTGCCATTTTATGAGAAATCAAACATATTTTCAAAAATCCTCTGAGTTAGTGAAACGGGGTACACGCCTGAGTGTTATTTCAGTGATTTCATAAAATAAAACTAAGGATGCGTCTTTTCTCCTTGAGTAGACTTAGGGTTCCTGTGCATTGATTTCTAGACAGTCGAAGTTCATTCCGATGCCATTTTTCCAAAGATTTCAACAATTATTTAAAATCTCTATGTTCGGTGACCCCCGGTACACGCCTGTGAGGCATTTTTCGTGAGTACTTAAATCCATCTTAAAAAGGCAACATGAATCCTTTGGAAGACTTTGGCTTTCACTATTTGCGACGCTTTGGGTCAAATGTGCTTTACAGTGCCATATTCTGAGAAATTAAAAATATTTTTAAAAATCGTCCGAGTTAGTTAACCAGGGTAGACACCTCAGTGTTATTTCGGGGATTTCTTAAAATCAAACTAAGGATGCCTCTTCTGGTTCCCAAGTAGACTTAGGGTTTCAATGTATTGATTTCTAGACGGTAGAAGTTCATTCTAACGCCATTTTCTAATGATTTCAACAATTCTTTAAAATCTCTATGTTCGGTGACCGCCGGTACAAGCATGTGAGGCATTTTTCGTGATTATTTAAAACCATCCTAAAAAGGCAACGTGTAACCTTAGGAAGACTTTGGCTTTCACTATTTGGGTCCCATTGGGTCAAGTGTGCTTTAGAGTGCCATTTTCTGAGAAATCAAACAAATTTTTAAATATCCTCCAAGTTAGTGAACCGGGGTACACGCCTGAGTGTTATTTATGAGATTTCTTAAAATCAAACTATGGACGCCTCTTTTGGTCCCCTAGTATCGTTAGGGTTCCTGTGCATTGATTTCTAGACGGTAGAAGTTCATTCTTACGCCCTTTTTCTGAAGATTTCTACAATTCTTAAAAATATATACGTTCAGTGACCCCCGGTACACGCCTGTGAGGCATTTTTAGTGATTATTTAATACCATTCTAAAAAGGAAAAACAGAATCTTTGCAAGGCTTTCGCTTCCACTATTGGGGGCCCTTGTGGTCATATGTGCTTTACTGTGCTATTTTGTGAGAAATCAAACAAATTTTCAAAAATCCTCCGAGTTAGTGAACCGGGTTATACGTTGTGTGTTATTTCGGAGATTTCATAAAATAAAGCAAAGGATGCTTCTTCTGGTCCCCGAGTAGACTTAGGGTTCCGGTGCATTGATTTCTAGATGGTTGAAGTTCATTCCGACCCCATTTTTCTTAAGATTTCAACAATTCTTTAAAATCTCTATGTTCGGTGACCCCCGGTACACGTCTGTGAGGCATTTTTCGTGATTACTTAAAACCATCCTAAAAAGGCAACACGAAACCTTTTGAAGACTTTGGATTGAACTATTTAGGGTCCTTTCGGTCAAATGTGCTTTAAAGTGCCATTTTCTGAGAAATCACACAAAATTTCAAAAATCCTCCGAGTTAGTGAAACGGGGTACACGCCTGAGTGTTATTTTGGAGATTTCATAAAATAAAACTAAGGATGCGTCTTCTGGTCCCTAAGTAGACTTAGGGTTCCGGTGCATTGATTTCTAGATGGTCGAAGTTCATTCCGATGCCATTTTTCCAAAGATTTCAACAATTCTTTAAAATCTCTATGTTCGGTGACCCCCGGTACACGCCCGTGAGTCATTTTTCGTGAGTACTTAAAGCCATCTTAAAAAGGCAACATGAATCCTTTTGAAGACTTTGGAATTTACTATTTGGGGCCCTTTCGGTCAAATGTGCTTTACAGTGCCATTTTCTGAGAAATCAAACATATTTTCAAAAATCCTCCGAGTTAGTTAACCGGGGTACACGCCTAAGTGTTATTTCTGGGATTTCTTAAAATCAAACTAAGGATGCGTCTTCTGGTCCCCAAGTAGACATAGGGTTCATGTGCATTGATTTCTAGACGGTCGAAGTTCATTCCGATGCCATTTTTCTAATGATTTCAACAATTCTTTAAAATCTCTATGTTCGGTGACCCCCGGTACACGCGTGTGAGACATTTTTCGTGATTATTTAAAACCATCCTAAAAAGGCAACATGTAACCTTTGGAAGACTTTGGCTTTCACTATTTGGGTCCCTTTGGGTCAAGTGTGCTTTAGAGTGCCATTTTCTAAGAAATCAAACATATTTTCAAATATCCTCCAAGTTAGTGAACCGGGGTACACGCCTGAGTGTTATTTCCGAGATTTCTTAGAATCAAACTATGGACGCCTCTTCTGGTCCCCTAGTAGACATAGGGTTCCTTTGCATTAATTTCTAGACGGTAGAAGTTCATTCTTACGCCATTTTTCTAAAGATTTCTACAATACTTAAAAATCTATATGTTCAGTGACCCCCGGTACACGCATGTGAGGCATTTTTAGTGATTATTTAAAACTCCGCCTGTGAGTGTCTGTGTGACATTCACTGCCGGTCTCAAGCCCGGATAAAGGAGGAGAGTTGCGGTAGGTTTGGGGCGGCCAGCATAAAACATAGTCCCATATCATGACATGAATCGACAAATGAAAAACGTGGGGGCGTCCCCTACTCAGCGACGCGCTGCACTTCATAGACCCGGGTGTAGTGATAAGTATGCAAGGGTTGCTAGGTCGTCGCCCGGAAGCGGCGCGCCATCCCCGGCGCCGGGGGTGGTGTCAAATATGCAAGGGTTCCCGCATCAGGGACGGGTGCGGGTAAAGAAGTTAGTCCAGGGTAGTGGTAGTGGTAGGGGTAGTAGGTTGCGCTTTGGAACATGGAACATTGGCTCTTTGACTGGAAGATCGGCGGAGGTGGTGGAGGTTATGAGGAGGCGAAAGATTCACATAATGTGCCTTCAAGAGACTAAGTGGGTTGGTGGAAAAGCAAGAGAACTAGCCCCGTGGGGTTATAAGCTTTGGTACTCCGGAAAGGATAAGTGTAGGAATGGAGTAGGCATCATTATTGATAAGGAATATATTGATGATGTGGTGGAAGTTTCGAGGAAGAGTGACCGCATTATGAGTATCATGCTAGTATTAGGGAGTAAGGCGGTGACTATCATAAGCGCATATGCGCCGCAAGTAGGATTGGAAGCATTTATTAAACAACAATTTTGGGAGGATTTGGAGGAGGTTGTGCAACGAGTGCCTATTAATGAAAAATTGATCATTGGTGGGGATCTTAACGGACATGTGGGCACTAGTCGAGTTGGCTTTGAGAGCATTCATGGAGGTTGTGGGTATGGGGAGAGAAATGAAGCTGGAAGTGATATCTTGGATTTCGCATTAGCCTATGGTCTTAGTATTATGAACACTTGGTTTGAGAAAAGAGAATCTCACCTTGTGACGTATAGGAGTGGAAGTAACACGAGTCAGATTGACCTCTTTTTAGTAAGGAATGGTTGGCGGAAGAGTTATACAAACTGCAAGGTGATACCGGGTGAGAGCGCGACCACCCAACATAGACTAGTCGTGCTTGATTTTCGGGGTAGAGAGTCTTTAAGAAAGCGAAAACCCAATGTGGAGCCGCGAATCAAGTGGTGGAAGCTCCAAGGGGAGCACAAAGAGAACTTCTTAGCTAAGATGGCTAGTAAAGATATTTGGGCTTGTAACACGGAAATGGATGTAGATTCGATTTGGACAAAGATAGAACTTGGTATAAAGGAAGTGACGAAAGAGGCCCTTGGAGAATCTAAAGGAACTGTACCATCAAGTAAGGACACATCTTGGTGGAACGAGGAGGTGAGACAAGCGATAAAAAACAAACGAGAAAGTTATAAACTTTTGGGAAAAGATAGCAGCGATGTGAACTATGAGAAGTACAAAGAGGCTAGAAAAGAAGCCAAGAAGGCAGTACGGGAAGCTAAAGCACAGATAAACAAAGAGCTTTATGCAAGATTGGATACGACAGAAGGTGAAAAAGACATTTATAGAATTGCGCGTATGAGGGACAAGAAGACAAGAGACATAAGAAAGGTATAATGTGTCAAGGGTGTGGACCAAAGAGTGCTTGTGGAGGATGAAGAGATAAAGGATAGGTGGAGGGCGTACTTTGATACCTTGTTCAACGGTGATAAAGCACAAGACATCGGGGATGTACACATTCCGCCAAGTATGTTAAATCGAGAGTTTATGAGGAGGATTCAAAAGGGAGAAGTCGTTGCAGCATTAAAAAAGATGGGATTGAAGAAAGCTACGGGGCCAGATGGCATACCCATCGAAGTTTGGAGGTGTTTAGGGGGGAGAGGAATCGAATGGCTGACAACATTCTTCAACATGATTTGGAGACACAACAAAGCCATTAGAATGGAGGAAGAGTACTTTGATTCCTTTGTATAAGAACAAAGGCGATGTACAAGATTGTACCAACTACCGAGGAATCAAACTAATGAGTCATACGATGAAACTCTGGGAGAGGGTGATTGAGCAAAGACTTAGGAAACATGTGAAGATATCGGAGAACCAATTTGGATTTATGCCTGGAAGATCGACTATAGAGGCCATCCACCTCTTAAGACAAACAATGGAACATTACCGTGATAGGAAGAAGGATCTACATATGGTTTTCATTGATTTGGAGAAGGCATATGATAGAGTACCAAGAGAAATACTTTGGTGGGCGTTGGCAAGGAAAGGTGTTCCACAAAAATATATAGATATCATCAAGGATATGTATGAGGGGGCAACTACGAGTGTGCGGACTACGGTGGGGAGGACAGAAGAGTTTCCTATTACGATCGGAGTGCATCAAGGTTCTGCACTTAGTCCCTATCTCTTTGCCCTAGTCATGGACGAACTAACGAGGTCAATTCAAGATGATATACCATGGTGTATGATGTTTGCGGATGATATTGTGTTGATTGATGAGACAAAGGAAGGTATTGAGAGAAAGTTGGAATTGTGGAGACATACATTAGAAGTCCGGGGTTTTAGATTGAGCAGAAGTAAGACGGAGTATATGGAGTGCAAGTTCAGTGGGGTTACAAGCAGCGAGGCGAGGGAGGTCACTTTGGATAGCAAAGTGGTTCAAGGATCGAACGTCTTCCGTTACCTAGGATCCATTCTCCAAAAGGATGGAGAACTGGATGGAGACGTGGCTCATAGAATTAACGCGGGTTGGTTAAAGTGGAAAAGCGCCACCGGATTCCTTTGTGATTCCGGCATTCCCCAAAGCTTGAAGGGAAAGTTCTACCGTACGGCAATTAGGCCTGCTTTGTTATATGGCACCGAATGTTGGGCGATGAAACAATGCCACGTTCATAAGATGAACGTGGCGGAGATGCGTATGTTGCGGTGGATGTGTGGCCACACAAGGAAAGACCGATTAAGAAATGAAGTGATCCGGGAAAAAGTTGGAGTTACATCCATTGAAGAAAAGATGAGGGAGAATCGGTTAAGATGGTTTGGTCATGTGAAAAGGAGATCAGGTGATGCACCGGTGAGAAGAATTGAAGAGTGGAGGAGTAACCAAATTGTAAGGGGTAGGGGAAGACCTAAGATGACTTGGATGAAGGTAATTGAAAGTGATATGAGGTTACTTGGGATTGAGGAGAGCATGACGTTGGATAGAAGTGGGTGGAGGGGCAGTATCCATGTGGAGGAAGGGGTGTGATTACTGCATTTATTTGTTTTTCTCAATTGTGTTGGTATTAAAATCTTTTGTTGAACACCTCTTTTAAAACTTGTTGGTGTAAACCTTGCTTTAAAAAAAAAATTCTTTAAAAATTCTTTAAGAATTTAAAAAAAAAAAAATCTTTTATCACTCTTGGAGATGCCATCTCCTCTGGTAACGGTTTCAGTTGACGATTCATGTTAGCCGACCCCAAATCACTTTGGGAATAAGGCTTAGTTGTTGTTGTTGTTGTTATTTAAAACTATTCTAAAAAGGAAAAACATAACCTTTGCAAGGCTTTCGCTTCCACTATTGGGGGCCCTTGTGGTCAAATGTGCTTTACAGTGCTATTTTGTGAGAAATCAAACAAATTTTAAAAAATCCAATGAGTTAGTGAACCGGGGTACACGGCTGAGTGTTATTTCGGAGATTTCATAAAATCAAACCAAGGATGCCTCCTCTGGTACCCGAGTAGACTTAGGGTCCCGGTGCATTGATTTCTAGACGGTAGAAATTCATTCCGACGCCATTTTTCTAAAGATTTCTACAATTCTTAAAAATCTATATGTTCAGTGACCCTTGTGAGGCATTTTTAGTGATTTTTTAAAACCATTCAAAAAAGGAAAAACATAACCTTTACAAGACTTTCGCTTCCACTATTGGGGGCCCTTGTGGTCAAATGGGCTTTACTGTGCAATTTTGTGAGAAATCAAACAAATTTTCAAAAATCCTCCGAGTTAGTGAACTAGGGTATACGACTGAGTGTTATTTCGGAGATTTCATAAAATAAAACTAAGGATGCTTCTTCTGGTCCCCGAGTAGACTTAGGGTTCCGATGCATTGATTTTTAGATGGTCGAAGTTCATTCCAACTCCATTTTTATAAAGATTTCAACAATTCTTTAAAATCTCTATGTTGGGTGATCCCCGGTACACGCCTGTGAGGCATTTTTCGTGATTACTTAAAACCATCTTAAAAAGGCAACACGAAACCTTTGGAAGACTTAGGCTTTTACTATTTAGGGCCCTTTCGGTCAAATGTGCTTTACAGTGCCATTTTATGAGAAATCAAACATATTTTCAAAAATCATCCGAGTTAGTGAACCGGGGTACACGCCTGAGTGTTATTTCAGAGATTTCATAAAATAAAAAAATGGAAGCGTCTTCTGGTCCCCGAGTAGACTTAGGGTTCCTGTGCATTGATTTCTGTACGGTCGAAGTTCATTCCGATGCCATTTTTCTAAAGATTTCAACAATTCATTAAAATCTCTATGTTCGGTGACCCCTGGTACACGCCTGTGAGGCATTTTTCGTGATTACTTAAAACCATCCTAAAATGGCAACATAAAACCTTTGGAAGAATTTGGCTTTGAATATTTACGACGCTTTGGGTTAAATGTGCTTTACAGTGCTATATTCTAAGAAATCAAACATATTTTTCAAAATCATCCGAGTTAGTTGACCAGGGTACACGCCAAAGTGTTATTTCGGGGATTTCTTAAAATCAATCTAACGACGCCTTTTCTAGTCTCCAAGTAGACTTAGGGTTCCTATGCATTCATTTCTAGACGGTAGAAGTTCATTCTAATGGCATTTTTCTTAAGTTTTCAACAATTCTTTAAAATCTCTATGTTCGGTGACCCCCGGTACACGCGTGTGAGGCATTTTTCTTGATTATTTAAAACCATCCTATAAAGGCAACATGTAACCTTTGGAAGACTTTGGCTTTCACTATATGGGGCCCTTTGGGTCAAATGTGCTTTAGAGTGCCATTTTCTGAGAAATCAAACATATTTTTAAATGTCCTCCAAGTTAGTGAACCGGGGTATACGCCTGAGTGTTATTTCCGAGATTTCTTAAAATCAAACTATGGACGCCTCTTCGGGTCCCCTAGTAGACTTAGGGTTCTTGTGCATTGATTTCTAGATGGTAGAAGTTCATTCTTACGCCATTTTAAGATTTCTAGAATTCTTAAAAATCTATATGTTCAGTGACCCCCGGTACACGCCTGTGAGGCATTTTCAGTGATTATTTAAAACTATTCTAAAAAGGAAAAACAGAACCTTTGCAAGGCTTTCGCTTCCACTATTGGGGGCCCTTATGGTCAAATGTGCTTTACAGTGCTATTTTATGAGAAATAAAACAAATTTTGTAAAATCCTCCGAGTTAGTGAACCGGGGTACACGACTGAGTGTTATTTCGGAGATTTCATAAAGTCAAACTAAGGATGCCTATTCTGGTCCCCGAGTAGACTTAGGGTTCCGGTGCATTGATTTCTAGATTGTCGAAGTTCATTCCGACGCCATTTTTCTAAAGATTTCAAAATTTCTTTAAAATCTCTATGTTCGGTTACCCCCGGTACACGCCTGTGAGGCATTTTTCGTGATTACTTAAAACCATCCTAAAAAGGCAACACGAAAACTTTGGAAAACTTTGGCTTTCACTGTTTGGGGCCCTTTCGATCAAATGTGCTTTACAATACCATTTTATGAGAAATCAAATATATTTTCAAAAATCTTACGAGTTAGTGAACTGGGGTACACACCTGAGTGTTATTTCGGAGATTTCATAAAATAAAACTAAGGATGCCTCTTCTGGTCCCTGAGTTTACTATGCATTGATTTCTAGACGGTCGAAGTTAATTCCGATGCCATTTTTGTAAAGATTTCAACAATTCTTAAAAAAAATCTCTATGTTCGGTGACCCCCGGTACACGCCTGTGAGGCATTTTTCGTGATTATTTAAAACCATCCTAAAACAGGCAACACGAAACCTTTGGAAGACTTTAGCTTTCAATATTTGCGGCGCTTTAGGTCAAATGTGCTTTACAGTGCCATATTATGAGAAATCAAGCATATTTTTAAAAATCCTCCGAGTTAGTTAACCACGGTAGACGCCTGAGTGTTATTTCGGTGATTTCTTAAAATCAAACTAAGGACGCCTCTTCTGGTTCCCAATTAGACTTAGGGTTCCTATGCATTGATTTCTAGACGGTAGAAGTTCATTCTAACGCCATTTCTAAAGATTTCAACAATTCTTTAAAATCTCTATGTTCGGTGACCCCTGGTACACACATGTGAGGCATTTTTCGTGATTATTTAAAACCATCCTTAAAAGGCAACATGTAAACTTTGGAAGACTTTGGCTTTCACTATTTGGGTCCCTTTGGGTCAAGTGTGCTTTAGAGTGCCATTTTCTGAGAAATCAATCATATTTTTAAATATCCTTCAAGTTAGGGAACCGGGGTACACGCCTGAGTGTTATTTCAGAGATTTTTTAAAATCAAACTGTGGACGCCTCTTCTGGTCCCCTAGTATACTTAGGGTTCCTGTGCATTGATTTCTAGACGGTAGAAGTTCATTTTTACGCCCTTTTTCTAAAGATTTCTACAATTCTTTAAAATCTATACGTTCAGTGACCCCCGGTACACGCCTGTGAGGCATTTTTAGTGATTATTTATAACCATTCTAAAAAGGAAAAACAGAACCTTTGCAAGGCTTTCGTTTCCACTATTAACGTCCCTTGTGGTCAAATGTGCTTTACTGTGCTATTTTGTGAGAAATCAAACAAATTTTCAAAAATCCTCCGAGTTAGTGAACCGGGGTATACGCTTGAGTGTTATTTCGGAGATTTCATAAAATCAAACTAAGGATGCTTCTTCTGGTCCCCGAGTAGACTTAGGGTTCCGGTGCACTAATTTCTAGATGGTCGAAGTTCATTCCGACCCCATTTTTCTAAAGATTTCAACAATTCTTTTAAATCACTATGTTCGGTGACCCCCGGTACACGCCTGTGAGGCATTTTTCGTGATTACTTAAAACCATCCTAAAAAGGCAACACAAAACCTTTTGAAGACTTTGTCTTTTACTATTTGGGGCCCTTTCGGTCAAATGTGCTTTACAGTGCCATTTTCTGAGAAACCAAACATATTTTTAAAAATCATCCGAGTTAGTGAACCGGGGTACACGCCTGAGTGTTATTTCAGTGATTTCATAAAATAAAACTAAGGATGCGTCTTCTGGTCCCCGAGTAGACTTAGGGTTCCTGTGCATTGATTTCTAGACAGTCGAAATTCATTCCGATGCCATTTTTCTAAAAATTTCAACAATTATTTAAAATCTCTATGTTCGGTGACCCCCGGTACACGCCTGTGAGGCCTTTTTCGTGATTACTTAAAACCATCTTAATAAGGCAACATGAAACCTTTGGAAGACTTTGGCTTTCACTATTTGCGGTGCTTTGGGTCAAATGTGCTTTACAATGCCATATTCTAAGAAATCAAACATATTTTTAAAAATCCTTCGAGTTAGTTAACCAGGGTACACACCTAAGTGTTATTTCGGGGATTTCTTAAAATCAAACTAACGACGCCTCTTCTGGTCCCCAAGTAGACTTAGGGTTCCTATGCATTGATTGCTAGACGGTTGAAGTTCATTCTAACGCCTTTTTTCTAAAGATTTCAACAATTCTTTAAAATCTCTATGTTCGGTGACCCCCGGTACACGCGTGTGAGGCATTTTTCTTGATTATTTAAAACCATCGTTAAAAGGCAACATGTAACCTTTAGAAGAATTTGGCTTTCACTATTTGGGGCCCTTTGGGTCAAATGTGCTTTAGAGTGCCATTTTCTGAGAAATCAAACATATTTTTAAATATCCTCCAAGTTAGTGAACCGGGGTACACGCCTGAGTGTTATTTCCGAGATTTCTTAAAATCAAACTATGGACGCCTCTTCTGGTCCCCTAGTAGACTTAGGGTTCATGTGCATTGATTTCTAGACGGTAGAAGTTCATTCTTACGCCCTTTTTCTAAAGATTTCTACAATTCTTAAAAATCTATATGATCAGTGACCCCCGGTACACGCCTGTGAGGCATTTTTAGTGATTATTTAAAACTATTCTAAAATGGAAAAACATATCCTTTGCAAGGCTTTCGCTTCCACTATTGGGGGCCCTTGTGGTCAAATGTGCTTTACAGTGCTATTTTGTGAGAAATCAAACAAATTATCAAAAATCCTCCCAGTTAGTGAACCGGGGTACACGGCTGAGTGTTATTTCGGAGATTTCATAAAGTCAAAGTAAGGATGCCTCTTCTAGTCCCCGAGTAGACTTAGGGTTCCGCTGCATTGAATTCTAGACGGTCGAAGTTCATTCCGACGCCATTTTTCTAAAGATTTCAAAATTTCTATAAAATCTCTATGTTCGGTGACCCCCGATACACGCATGTGAAGCATTTTTCGTGATTACTTAAAACCGTCCTAAAAAGGCATCACAAAACTTAGGAAAACTTTAGCTTTCACTGTTTGGGGCCCTTTCGGTCAAATGTGCTTTACAATGCCACTTTATGAGAAATGAAACATATTTTCAAAAATTCTCCGAGTTAGTGAACCGGGGTACACGCCTGAGTGTTATTTCGGAGATTTCATAAATTAAAACTAAGGATGTCTCTTCTAGTCCCTGAGTTAATTCTAGACGGTCGAAGTTAATTCCGATGCCATTTTTCTAAAGATTTCAACAATTTTATAAAATCTCTATGTTCGGTGACCCCCGGTACACGCCTGTGAGGCATTTTTCGTGATTATTTAAAACCATCCTAAAAAAGGCAACACGAAACCTTAGGAAGACTTTAGCTTTCAATATTTGCGGCGCTTTGGGTCAAATGTGCTTTACAGTGCCATATATTCTGAGAAATCAAACATATTTTTAAAAATCCTCCGAGTTAGTTAACCAGGGTAGACGCCTGAGTGTTATTTCGGGGATTTCTGAAATCAAACTAAGGACGCCTCTTCTGGTTCCCCAGTAGACTTAAGGTTCCTATGCATTGATTTCTTGACGGTAGAAGTTCATTCTAACGCCATTTTCTAAAGATTTCAACAATTCTTTAAAATTTCTATGTTCGGTGATCCCCGGTACACGCATGTGAGGCATTTTTCGTGATTATTTAAAACCATCCTAAACAGACAACATGTAACCTTTGGAAGACTTTGGCTTTCACTATTTGGGTCCCTTTGGGTCAAGTGTGCTTTAGATTGCCATTTTCTGAGAAATCAAACATATTTTTAAATATCCTCCAAGTTAGTGAACCGGGGTACACGCCTGAGTGTTATTTCTGAGATTTCTTAAAATCAAACTATGGACGCCTCTTCTAGTACCCTAATATACTTAGGGTTCCTGTGCATTGATTTCTAGACGGTAAAGTTCATTCTTACGCTCTATTTATAAAGATTTCAACAATTCTTAAAAATCTTTACGTTCAGTGACCCCCGGTACACGCCTGTGAGACATTTTTAGTGATTATTGAAAACCATTCTAAAAAGGAAAAACATAACCTTTGAATGGCTTTTGCTTCCACTATTGGGGGACCTTGTGGTCAAATATGCTTTACTGTGCTATTTTGTGAGAAATCTAACAAATTTTCAAAAATCCTCCGAGTTAGTGAACCGGGGTATACGCCTGAGTGTTATTTCGGAGATTTCATAAAATCAAACTAAGGATGCTTCTCCTGTTCCCCGAGTAGACTTAGGGTTCCGGTGTATTGATTTCTAGATGGTCGAAGTTCATTCCGACCCTATTTTTCTACAGATTTCAACAATTCTTTAAAATCTCTATGTTCGGTGACCCCCGGCACACGCCTGTGTGGCATTTTTCGTGATTACGTAAAACCATCCTAAAAAGGTAACACAAAACCTTTTGAAGACTTTGGCTTTTACTATTTGGGTCCCTTTCGGTCAAATGTGCTTTACAGTACCATTTTCTGAGAAATCAAACATATTTTAAAAAATCCACCGAGTTAGTGAACCGGGGTACACGCCTGAGTGTTATTTCAGTGATTTCATAAAATAAAACTAAGGATGCGTCTTCTGGTCCCCGAGTAGACTTAGGGTTCCTATGCATTGATTTCTAGACAGTCGAAGCTCATTCCGATGCCATTTTTCTAAAGATTTCAACAATTATTTAATATCTCTATGTTCGGTGACCCCCGGTACACGCCTGTGAGGCATTTTTCGTGATTATTTAAAACCATCCTAAAAAAGGCAACACGAAACCTTTGGAAGACTTTAGCTTTCAAAATTTGCGGTGCTTTGGGTCAAATGTGCTTTACAGTGCCATATTCTGAGAGATCAAACATATTTTAAAAAATCCTCCGAGTTAGTTAACCAGGGTTGACGCCTGAGTGTTATTTCGGGGATTTCTTAAAATCAATCTAAGGACGCCTCTTCTGGTTCCCAAGTAGACTTAAGGTTCCTATGCATTGTTTTCTTGACGGTAGAAGTTCATTCTAACGCAATTTTCTAAACATTTCAACAATTCTTTAAAATTTCTATGTTCGGTGACCCCCGGTACACGCATGTGAGGCATTTTTCGTGATTATTTAAAACCATCCTAAAAAGACAACATGTAACCTTTGGCTTTCACTATTTGGATCCCTTTGGGTCAAGTGTGCTTTAGAGTGCCATTTTCTGAGAAATCAAACATATTTTTAAATATCCTCCAAGTTAGTGAACCGGGGTACACGCCTGAGTGTTATTTATGAGATTTCTTAAAATCAAACTATGGACGCCTCTTCTGGTACCCTAGTATACTTAGGGTTCCTGTGCATTGATTTCTAGACGGTAGATTTCTAAAGATTCATTCTTACGCCCTATTTCTAAAGATTTCTATAATTCTTAAAAATCTATACGTTCAGTGACTCCGGTACACGCCTGTGAGGCATTTTTAGTGATTATTTAAAACCATTCTAAAAAGGAAAAACAGAACCTTTGAAAGGCTTCCGCTTCCACTATTAGGGGCCCTTGTGGTCAAATATGCTTTTCTGTGCTATTTTGTGACAAACAAATAAATTTTCAAAAATCCTCCGAGTTAGTGAACCGGGGTATACGCCTGAGTGTTATTTCGGAGATTACATAAAATCAAACTAAAGATGCTTCTCCTGTTCCCCGAGTAGACTTAGGGTTCCGGTGCATGGATTTCTAGATGGTCGAAGTTCATTCCGACCCCATTTTTCTACTGATTTCAACAATTCTTTAAAATCTTTATGTTCGGTGACCCCCGGTACACGCCTGTGTGGCGTTTTTCGTGATTACTTAAAACCATCCTAAAAAGGCAACACAAAACCTTTTGAAGACTTTGGCTTTTACTATTTGGGGTCCTTTCGGTCAAATGTGCTTTACAGTGCCATTTTATGAGAAATCAAACATATTTTTAAAAATCATCCGAGTTAGTGAACTGGGGTACACGCCTGAGTGTTATTTCAGTGATTTCATAAAATTAAACTAAGGATGCGTCTTCTGGTCCCCGAGTTGACTTAGGGTTCTCGTGCATTGATTTCTAGACTGTCGAAATTCATTTCGATGCCATTTTCCTAAAGATTTCAACATTTATTTAAAATCTCTATGTTCGGTGACCCCCGGTACACGCCTTTGAGGCATTTTTCGTGATTACTTAAAACCATCTTAAAAAGGCAACATGAAACCTTTGGAAGACTTTGGTTTTCACTATTTGGGTCCCTTTGGGTCAAGTGTGCTTTAGAGTGCCATTTTCTGAGAAATCAACCATATTTTTAAATATCCTCCAAGTTAGTGAATCGGGATACACGTCTGAGTGTTATTTATGAGATTTCTTAAAATCAAATTATGGACGCCTCTTCCGGTCCCCTAGTAGACTTAGGATTCCTGTGCATTGATTTCTAGACGTTAGAAGTTCATTCTATCGCCATTTTTCTAAAGATTTTTACAATTCTTAAAAATCTATATGTTCAGCGACCCCCGGTACACGCCTGTGAGGCACTTTTAGTAATTATTTAAAACCATTCTAAAAAGGAAAAACAAAACCTTTGGCAGGCTTTCGCTTCCACTATTGGGGGCCCATGTGATTAAATGTGCTTTACAGTGCTATTTTGTGAGATATCAAACAAATTTTCAAAAATACTCCGAGTTAGTGAACCGTGGTACACGCCTGAGTGTTATTTCGGAGATTTCATTAAATCAAACGAAGGATGCCTCTTCTGGTCCCCGAGTAGACTTAGGGGTCCGGTGCATTGATTTCTAGACGGTCGAAGTTCATTCCGACCCTATTTTTTTAAAAATTTCAACAATTCTTTAAAATCTCTATGTTCGGTGACCCTCGGTACACGCCTGTGAAGCATTTTTCTTGATTACTTAAAACCATCCTAAAAGGCAACACAAAACCTTTGGAAGACTTTGGCTTTCACTATTTGGGGCCCTTTTGGTAAAATATGCTTTTCAGTGCCATTTTCTGAGGAAATCAAACGTATTTTCAAATATCCACCAAGTTAGTGAACCGGGGTACACGACTGTGTGTTATTTCGGAGATTTCATTAAATCAAACAAAGGATGCCTCTTCTGGTCCTTGAGTAGACTTAGGGTTCCGGACTTCCGGTGAGTTGATTTCTAGACGGTCGAAGTTCATTCCGACCCTATTTTTTTAAAGATTTCAACAATTCTTTAAAATCTCTATGTTCGGTGACCCTCGGTACACGCCTGTGAGGCATATAACGTGATTACTTAAAACCATCCTGAATAGGCAACACAAAACCTCTGGAAGACTTTGGCTTTCAATATTTGGGGCCCTTTTGGTAAAATGTGCTTTACACTGCCATTTTCTGAGATCTCAAACATATTTTCAAAAATACTCCGAGTTAGTGAACCGGGGTACACGCCTGAGTGTTATTTCGTAGATTTCATAAAATCAAACTAAGAATGCCTCTTCCGGTCCCCGAGTAGACTTAGGGTTCCGGTGCATTGATTTCTAGACGGTCGAAGTTCATTCCGATGCCATTTTCCTAAAGATTTCAGCAATTCTTTAAAATCTCTATGTTCAGTGACCCCCGGTACACGCCTGTGAGGCATTTTTCGTGATTACTTAAAACCATCTTAAAAAGGCAACACGAAACCTTTGGAAGACTTTAGCTTTCACTATTTGGGGCCCTTTCGGTCAAATGTGCTTTACAGTGCCATTTTCTGAGAAATCAGATATATTTTCGAAAAAACTCCGAGTTAGTGAATCGGGGTACACGCCTGAGTGTTATTTCGGAGATTTCATAAAATCAAACTAAGAATGCCTCTTCTGGTCCCCGAGTAGACTTAGGGTTCCGGTGCATTGATTTCTAGACGGTCGAAGTTCATTCCGACGCCATTTTTCTAAAGATTTCAACAATTCTTTAAAATCCCTTTGTTCGGTGACCCCCCGTACACGCCTGTGAGGCATTTTTCGTGATTACATAAAACCATCCTAAAAAGGCAACACGAAACCTTTGGAAGACTTTGGCTTTCACTATTTGGGGCCCTTTCGGTCAAATGTACTTTACAGTGCCATTTTCTGAGAAATCAAACATATTTTCAAAAATACTCCGTGTTAGTGAACCGGGGTACACGCCTGAGTGTTATTTCGGAGATTTCATAAAATCAAACTAAGAATGCCTCTTCTGGTCCCCGAGTAGACTTAGGGTTCCGGTGCATTGATTTCTAGACGGTCGAAGTTCATTCCGATGCCATTTTTCTAAAGATTTCAACAATTCTTTAAAATCCCTATGTTCGGTGACCCCCCGTACACGCCTGTGAGGTATTTTTCGTAATTACATAAAACCATCCTAAAAAGGCAACACGAAACCTTTGGAAGACTTTGGCTTTCACTATTTGAGGCCTTTTCGGTCAAATGTGTTTTACAGTGCCATTTTCTGAGAAATCAAACTTATTTTCAAAAATACTCCGAGTTGGTGAACCGGGGTACACGCCTCAGTGTTATTTCGGAGATTTCATAAAATCAAACTAAGAATGCCTCTTCTGGTCCCCGAGTAGACTTAGCGTTCCGGTGCATTGATTTCTAGACGGTCGAAGTTCATTCCGATGCCATTTTTCTAAAGATTTCAACAATTCTTTAAAATCTCTATGTTCGGTGACCCCCGGTACACGACTGTGAGGCATTCTTCGTAATTACATAAAACCATCCTAAAAAGTCAACACGAAACCTTTGGAAGATTTTGGCTTTCACTATTTGGGGCCCTTTCGGTCAAATGTGTTTTACAGTGCCATTTTCTGAGAAATCAAACTTATTTTCAAAAATACTCCGAGTTAGTGAACCGAGGTACACGCCTCAGTGTTATTTCGGAGATTTTAGTAATTCAAACTAAGAATGCCTCTTCTGGTCCCCGAGTAGACTTAGGGTTCCGGTGCATTGATTTCTAGACGGTCGAAGTTCATTCCGACGCCATTTTTCTAAAGATTTCAACAATTCTTTAAAATCTCTATGTTCGGAGACCCCCCCAGTACACGCCTGTGAGGTATTTTTCGTGATTACTTAAAACCATCCTAAAAAGGCAACACGAAACATTTGGAAGACTTTGGCTTTCACAATTTGGGCCCTTTCGGTCAAATGTGTTATACAGTGCCATTTTCTGAGGAATCAAACATATTTTCAAAAATACTCCGAGTTAGTGAACCGGGGTACACGCCTGAGTGTTATTTCGGAGATTTCAGAAAATCAAACTAAGAATGCCTCTTCTGGTCCCCGAGTTGACTTAGGGTTCCGGTGCATTGATTTCTAGACGGTCGAAGTTCATTCCGATGCCATTTTTCTAATGATTTCAATAATTCTTTAAAATCTCTATGTTCGGTGACCCCCGGTACACACCTGTGAGGCATTTTTCGTGATTACTTAAAACCATCCTAAAAAGGCAACACGAAACCTTTAGAAGACTTTGGCTTTCGCTATTTGGGGCCCTTTCGGTCAAATGCACTTTACAGTGCCATTTTCTAAAAAATACTTCGAGTTAGTGAACCGGGGAACACGACTGAGTGTTATTTCGGAGATTTCATTAAATCAAACTAAGAATGCCTCTTCTGGTCCCCGAGTAGACATAGGGTTCCGGTGCATTGATTTCTACACGGTCGAAGTTCATTCCGATGCCATTTTCCTAAAGATTTCAGTAGTTATTTAAAATCTCTATGTTCAGTGACCCCCGGTATACGCCTGTGAGGCATTTTTCGTGATTACTTAAAAACCATCTTAAAAAGGCAACACGAAACCTTCGGAAGACTTTGGCTTTCACTATTTGGGGCCCTTTCGGTCAAATGTGTTTTACAGTGCCATTTTCTGAGAAATTAAACTTATTTTCAAAAATACTCCGAGTTGGTGAACCGGGGTACACGCCTCAGTTTTATTTCGGAGATTTCATAAAATCAAACTAAGAATGCCTCTTCTGGTCCCCGAGTAGACTTAGGGTTCCGGTGCATTGATTTCTAGATGGTCGAAGTTCATTCCGATGCCATTTTTCTAAAGATTTCAACAATTCTTAAAATCTATATGTTCGGTGACCCCCGGTACACGCCTGTGAGGCATTTTTCGTGATTACTTAAAATCATCCTAAAAAGGCAACACGAAACCATTGGAAGACTTTGGCTTTCACTATTTGTGGCCCTTTTGGTCAAATGCGTTTTACAGTGCCATTTTCATGAGAAATCAAACATATTTTCAAAAATACTCCGAGTTAGTGATCCGGGGTACACGCCTGAGTGTTATTTCGGAGATTTCATAAAATCAAGCTAAGAATGCCTCTTCTGGTCCCCGAGTAGACTTAGGGTTCCGGTGCATTGATTTCTAGACTGTCGAAGTTCATTCCGACACCATTTTTCTAATGATTTCAACAATTCTTTAAAATCTCAATGTTCGGTGACCCCCCGTACACACCTGTGAGGCATTTTTCGTGATTACATAAAACCATCCTAAAAAGGCAACACGAAACTCTTGGAACACTTTGGCTTTCACTATTTGGGGCCCTTTCGGTCAAATGTCTTTTACTATGCCATTTTCTGAGATCTCAAACATATTTTCAAAAATACTCCGAGTTAGTGAACCGGGGTACACGCCAGAGTGTTATTTCGTAGATTTCATAAAATCAAACTAAGAATGCCTCTTCCGGTCCCCGAGTAGACTTAGCGTTCCGGTGCATTGATTTCTAGACGGTCGAAGTTCATTCCGATGCCATTTTCCTAAAGATTTCAGCAATTCTTTAAAATCTCTATGTTCAGTGACCCCCGGTACACGCCTGTGAGGCATTTTTCGTGATTACTTAAAACCATCATAAAAAGGCAACACGAAACCTTTGGAAGACTTTAGCTTTCACTATTTGGGGTCCTTTCGGTCAAATGTGCTTTCCAGTGCCATTTTCTGAGAAATCAGATATATTTTCGAAAAAACTCCGAGTTAGTGAATCGGGGTACACGCCTGAGTGTTATTTCGGAGATTTCATAAAATCAAACTAAGAATGCCTCTTCTGGTCCCCGAGTAGACTTAGGGTTCCGGTGCATTGATTTCTAGACGGTCGAAGTTCATTCCGACGCCATTTTTCTAAAGATTTCAACAATTCTTTAAAATCCCTTTGTTCGGTGACCCCCCGTACACGCCTGTGAGTCATTTTTCGTGATTACATAAAACCATCCTAAAAAGGCAACACGAAACCTTTGGAAGACTTTGGCTTTCACTATTTGGGGCCCTTTCGGTCAAATGTACTTTACAGTGCCATTTTCTGAGAAATCAAACATATTTTCAAAAATACTCCGTGTTAGTGAACCGGGGTACACACCTGAGTGTTATTTCGGAGATTTCATAAAATCAAACTAAGAATGCCTCTTCTGGTCCCCGAGTAGACTTAGCGTTCCGGTGCATTGATTTCTAGACGGTCGAAGTTCATTCCGATGCCATTTTTCTAAAGATTTCAACAATTCTTTAAAATCTCTATGTTCGGTGACCCCCGGTACACGACTGTGAGGCATTCTTCGTAATTACATAAAACCATCCTAAAAAGGCAACACGAAATCTTTGGAAGATTTTGGCTTTCACTATTTGGGGCCCTTTCGGTCAAATGTGTTTTACAGTGCCATTTTCTGAGAAATCAAACTTATTTTCAAAAATACTCTGAGTTAGTGAACCGAGGTACACGCCTCAGTGTTATTTCGGAGATTTTAGAAATTCAAACTAAGAATGCCTCTTCTGGTCCCCGAGTAGACTTAGGGTTCCGGTGCATTGATTTCTAGACGGTCGAAGTTCATTCCGACGCCATTTTTCTAAAGATTTCAACAATTCTTTAAAATCTCTATGTTCGGAGACCCCCCCAGTACACGCCTGTGAGGTATTTTTCGTGATTACTTAAAACCATCCTAAAAAGGCAACACGAAACATTTGGAAGACTTTGGCTTTCACAATTTGGGGCCCTTTCGGTCAAATGTGTTATACAGTGCCATTTTCTGAGGAATCAAACATATTTTCAAAAATACTCCGAGTTAGTGAACCGGGGTACACGCCTGAGTGTTATTTCGGAGATTTCAGAAAATCAAACTAAGAATGCCTCTTCTGGTCCCCGAGTTGACTTAGGGTGCCGGTGCATTGATTTCTAGACGGTCGAAGTTCATTCCGATGCCATTTTTCTAATGATTTCACCAATTCTTTAAAATCTCTATGTTCGGTGACCCCCGGTACACACCTGTGAGGCATTTTTCGTGATTACTTAAAACCATCCTAAAAAGGCAACACGAAACCTTTAGAAGACTTTGGCTTTCGTTATTTGGGGCCCTTTCGGTCAGATGTACTTTACAGTGCCATTTTCTAAGAAATCAAACATATTTTCAAAAATACTTCGAGTTAGTGAACCGGGGAACACGACTGAGTGTTATTTCGGAGATTTCATTAAATCAAACTAAGAATGCCTCTTCTGGTCCCCGAGTAGACTTAGGGTTCCGGTGCATTGATTTCTAGACGGTCGAAGTTCATTCCGATGCCATTTTCCTAAAGATTTCAGCAGTTATTTAAAATCTCTATGTTCAGTGACCCCCGGTATACGCCTGTGAGGCATTTTTCGTGATTACTTAAAAACCATCTTAAAAAGGCAACACGAAACCTTTGGAAGACTTTGGCTTTCACTATTTGGGGCCCTTTCGGTCAAATGTGTTTTACAGTGCCATTTTCTGAGAAATCAAACTTATTTTCAAAAATACTCCGAGTTGGTGAACCGGGGTACACGCCTCAGTTTTATTTCGGAGATTTCATAAAATCAAACTAAGAATGCCTCTTCTGGTCCCCGAGTAGACTTAGGGTTCCGGTGCATTGATTTCTAGATGGTCGAAGTTCATTCGGATGCCATTTTTCTAAAGATTTCAACAATTCTTAAAAATCTATATGTTCGGTGACCCCCGGTACACGCCTGTGAGGCATTTTTCGTGATTACTTAAAATCATCCTAAAAAGGCAACACTAAACCATTGGAAGACTTTGGCTTTCACTATTTGTGGCCCTTTTGGTCAAATGTGTTTTACAGTGCCATTTTCATGAGAAATCAAACATATTTTCAAAAATACTCCGAGTTAGTGATCCGGGGTACACGCCTGAGTGTTATTTCGGAGATTTCAGAAAATCAAGCTAAGAATGCCTCTTCTGGTCCCCGAGTAGACTTAGGGTTCCGGTGCATTGATTTCTAGACGGTCGAAGTTCATTCCGACACCATTTTTCTAATGATTTCAACAATTCTTTAAAATCTCTATGTTCGGTGACCCCCCGTACACACCTGTGAGGCATTTTTCGTGATTACATAAAACCATCCTAAAAAGGCAACACGAAACCTTTGGAACACTTTGGCTTTCACTATTTGGGGCCCTTTCGGTCAAATGTCTTTTACAGTGCCATTTTCTGAGATCTCAAACATATTTTCAAAAATACTCCGAGTTAGTGAACCGGGGTACACGCCAGAGTGTTATTTCGTAGATTTCATAAAATCAAACTAAGAATGCCTCTTCTGGTCCCCGAGTAGACTTAGGGTTCCGGTGCATTGATTTCTAGACGGTCGAAGTTCATTCCGATGCCATTTTCCTAAAGATTTCAGCAATTCTTTAAAATCTCTATGTTCGGTGACCCCCGGTACACGCCCGTGAGGCATTTTTCGTGATTACTTAAAACCATCTTAAAAAGGCAACACGAAACCTTTGGAAGACTTTAGCTTTCACTATTTGGGGCCCTTTCGGTCAAATGTGCTTTACAGTGCCATTTTCTGAGAAATCATATATATTTTCGAAAAAACTCCGAGTTAGTGAATCGGGGTACACGCCTGAGTGTTATTTCGGAGATTTCAGAAAATCAAACTAAGAATGCCTCTTCTGGTCCCCGAGTTGACTTAGGGTTCCGGTGCATTGATTTCTAGACGGTCGAAGTTCATTCCGATGCTATTTTTCTAATGATTTCACCAATTCTTTAAAATCTCTATGTTCGGTGACCCCCGGTACACACCTGTGAGGCATTTTTCGTGATTACTTAAAACCATCCTAAAAAGGCAACACGAAACCTTTAGAAGACTTTGGCTTTCGCTATTTGGGGCCCTTTCGGTCAGATGTACTTTACAGTGCCATTTTCAAAGAAATCAAACATATTTTCAAAAATACTTCGAGTTAGTGAACCGGGGAACACGACTGAGTGTTATTTCGGAGATTTCATTAAATCAAACTAAGAATGCCTCTTCTGGTCCCCGAGTAGACTTAGGGTTCCGGTGCATTGATTTCTAGACGGTCGAAGTTCATTCCGATGCCATTTTCCTAAAGATTTCAGCAGTTATTTAAAATCTCTATGTTCAGTGACCCCCGGTATACGCCTGTGAGGCATTTTTCGTGATTACTTAAAAACCATCTTAAAAAGGCAACACGAAACCTTTGGAAGACTTTGGCTTTCACTATTTGGGGCCCTTTCGGTCAAATGTGTTTTACAGTGCCATTTTCAGAGAAATCAAACTTATTTTCAAAAATACTCCGAGTTGGTGAACCGGGGTACACGCCTCAGTTTTATTTCGGAGATTTCATAAAATCAAACTAAGAATGCCTCTTCTGGTCCCCGAGTAGACTTAGGGTTCCGGTGCATTGATTTCTAGATGGTCGAAGTTCATTCGGATGCCATTTTTCTAAAGATTTCAACAATTCTTAAAAATCTATATGTTCGGTGACCCCCGGTACACGCCTGTGAGGCATTTTTCGTGATTACTTAAAATCATCCTAAAAAGGCAACACTAAACCATTGGAAGACTTTGGCTTTCACTATTTGTGGCCCTTTTGGTCAAATGTGTTTTACAGTGCCATTTTCATGAGAAATCTAACATATTTTCAAAAATACTCCGAGTTAGTGATCCGGGGTACACGCCTGAGTGTTATTTCGGAGATTTCAGAAAATCAAGCTAAGAATGCCTCTTCTGGTCCCCGAGTAGACTTAGGGTTCCGGTGCATTGATTTCTAGACGGTCGAAGTTCATTCCGACACCATTTTTCTAATGATTTCAACAATTCTTTAAAATCTCTATGTTCGGTGACCCCCCGTACACACCTGTAAGGCATTTTTCGTGATTACATAAAACCATCCTAAAAAGGCAACACGAAACTCTTGGAACACTTTGGCTTTCACTATTTGGGGCCCTTTCGGTCAAATGTCTTTTACAGTGCCATTTTCTGAGATCTCAAACATATTTTCAAAAATACTCCGAGTTAGTGAACCGGGGTACACGCCAGAGTGTTATTTCGTAGATTTCATAAAATCAAACTAAGAATGCCTCTTCCGGTCCCCGAGTAGACTTAGGGTTCCGGTGCATTGATTTCTAGACGGTCGAAGTTCATTCCGATGCCATTTTCCTAAAGATTTCAGCAATTCTTTAAAATCTCTATGTTCAGTGACCCCCGGTACACGCCTGTGAGGCATTTTTCGTGATTACTTAAAACCATCTTAAAAAGGCAACACGAAACCTTTGGAAGACTTTAGCTTTCACTATTTGGGGCCCTTTCGGTCAAATGTGCTTTACAGTGCCATTTTCTGAGAAATCATATATATTTTCGAAAAAACTCCGAGTTAGTGAATCGGGGTACACGCCTGAGTGTTATTTCGGAGATTTCATAAAATCAAACTAAGAATGCCTCTTCTGGTCCCCGAGTAGACTTAGGGTTCCGGTGCATTGATTTCTAGACGGTCGAAGTTCATTCCGATGCTATTTTTCTAATGATTTCACCAATTCTTTAAAATCTCTATGTTCGGTGACCCCCGGTACACTCCTGTGAGGCATTTTTCGTGATTACTTAAAACCATCCTAAAAAGGCAACACGAAACCTTTAGAAGACTTTGGCTTTCGCTATTTGGGGCCCTTTCGGTCAGATGTACTTTACAGTGCCATTTTCAAAGAAATCAAACATATTTTCAAAAATACTTCGAGTTAGTGAACCGGGGAACACGACTGAGTGTTATTTCGGAGATTTCATTAAATCAAACTAAGAATGCCTCTTCTGGTCCCCGAGTAGACTTAGGGTTCCGGTGCATTGATTTCTAGACGGTCGAAGTTCATTCCGATGCCATTTTCCTAAAGATTTCAACAATTATTTAAAATCTCTATGTTCGGTGACCCCGGTACACGCTGTGAGGCATTTTTCGTGATTACTTAAAAACCATCTTAAAAAGGCAACACGAAACCTTTGGAAGACTTTGGCTTTCACTATTTGGGGCCCTTTCGGTCAAATGTGTTTTACAGTGCCATTTTCTGAGAAATCAAACTTATTTTCAAAAATACTCCGAGTTGGTGAACCGGGGTACACGCCTCAGTGTTATTTCGGAGATTTCATAAAATCAAACTAAGAATGCCTCTTCTGGTCCCCGAGTAGACTTAGGGTTCCGGTGCATTGATTTCTAGATGGTCGAAGTTCATTCGGATGCCATTTTTCTAAAGATTTCAACAATTCTTAAAAATCTATATGTTCGGTGACCCCCGGTACACGCCTGTGAGGCATTTTTCGTGATTACTTAAAATCATCCTAAAAAGGCAACACGAAACCATTGGAAGACTTTGGCTTTCACTATTTGGGGCCCTTTTGGTCAAATGTGTTTTACAGTGCCATTTTCATGAGAAATCAAACATATTTTCAAAAATACTCCGAGTTAGTGATCCGGGGTACACGCCTGAGTGTTATTTCGGAGATTTCAGAAAATCAAGCTAAGAATGCCTCTTCTGGTCCCCGAGTAGACTTAGGGTTCCGGTGCATTGATTTCTAGACGGTCGAAGTTCATTCCGACACCATTTTTCTAATGATTTCAACAATTCTTTAAAATCTCTATGTTCGGTGACCCCCCGTACACACCTGTAAGGCATTTTTCGTGATTACATAAAACCATCCTAAAAAGGCAACACGAAACCTTTGGAACACTTTGGCTTTCACTATTTGGGGCCCTTTCGGTCAAATGTGTTTTACAGTGCCATTTTCTGAGAAATCAAACATATTTTCAAAAATACTCCGAGTTAGTGAACCGGGGTACACGCCTGAGTGTTATTTCGTAGATTTCATAAAATCAAACTAAGAATGCCTCTTCTGGTCCCCGAGTAGACTTAGGGTTCCGGTGCATTGATTTCTAGACGGTCGAAGTTCATTCCGATGCCATTTTCCTAAAGATTTCAACAATTCTTTAAAATCTCTATGTTCGGTGACCCCCGGTACACGCCTGTGAGGCATTTTTCGTGATTACTTAAAACCATCTTAAAAAGGCAACACGAAACCTTTGGAAGACTTTAGCTTTCACTATTTGGGGCCCTTTCGGTCA
This sequence comes from Beta corolliflora, assembly GCA_947648045.1. Taxonomy (NCBI): domain Eukaryota; kingdom Viridiplantae; phylum Streptophyta; class Magnoliopsida; order Caryophyllales; family Amaranthaceae; genus Beta; species Beta corolliflora. Next base: position 62,350 of record CANSZD010000827.1, read on the forward strand.
AATGTGCTTTACAGTGCCATTTTCTGAGAAATCAAATATATTTTCAAAAATACTCCGAGTTAGTGAACCGGGGTACACGCCTGAGTGTTATTTCGGAGATTTCATAAAATCAAACTAAGAATGCCTCTTTTGGTCCCCGAGTAGACTTAGGGTTCCGGTGCATTGATTTCTAGACGGTCGAAGTTCATTCCGATGCTATTTTTCTAAAGATTTCAACAATTCTTTAAAATCTCTATGTTCGGTGACCCCGGTACACGCTGTGAGGCATTTTTCGTGATTACTTAAAACCATCCTAAAAAGGCAACACGAAACCTTTGGAAGACTTTGGCTTTCACTATTTGGGGCCCTTTCGGTCAAATGTACTTTACAGTGCCATTTTCAAAGAAATCAAACATATTTTCAAAAATACTTCGAGTTAGTGAACAGGGGAACACGCTCGAGTGTTATTTCGGAGATTTCATTAAATCAAACTAAGAATGCCTCTTCTGGTCCCCGAGTAGACTTAGGGTTCCGGTGCATTGATTTCTAGACGGTCGAAGTTCATTCCGATGCCATTTTCCTAAAGATTTCAGCAATTCTTTAAAATCTCTATGTTCAGTGACCCCCGGTACACCCCCGTGAGGCATTTTTCGTGATTACTTAAAACCATCTTAAAAAGGCAACACGAAACCTTTGGAAGACTTTGGCTTTCACTATTTGGGGCCCTTTCGGTCAAATGTGTTTTACAGTGCCATTTTCTGAGAAATCAAACTTATTTTCAAAAATACTCCGAGTTAGTGAACCGGGGTACACGCCTGAGTGTTATTTCGGAGATTTCATAAAATCAAACTAAGAATGCCTCTTCTGGTCCCCGAGTAGACTTAGGGTTCCGGTGCATTGATTTCTAGACGGTCGAAGTTCATTCGGATGCCATTTTTCTAAAGATTTCAACAATTCTTAAAAATCTCTATGTTCGGTGACCCCCGGTACACGCCTGTGAGGCATTTTTCGTGATTACTTAAAACCATCCTAAAAAGGCAACACGAAACCTTTGGAAGACTTTGGCTTTCACTATTTGGGGCCCTTTCGGTCAAATGTGTTTTACAGTGCCATTTTCATGAGAAATCAAACATATTTTCAAAAATACTCCGAGTTAGTGAACCGGGGTACACGCCCGAGTGTTATTTCGGAGATTTCATAAAATCAAACTAAGAATGCCTCTTCTGGTCCCCGAGTAGACTTAGGGTTCCGGTGCATTGATTTCTAGACGGTCGAAGTTCATTCCGACACCATTTTTCTAAAGATTTCAACAATTCTTTAAAATCTCTATGTTCGGTGACCCCGGTACACCTTGTGAGGCATTTTTCGTGATTACATAAAACCATCCTAAAAAGGCAACACGAAACCTTTGGAACACTTTGGCTTTCACTATTTGGGGCCCTTTCGGTCAAATGTGTTTTACAGTGCCATTTTTTGAGAAATCAAACATATTTTCAAAAATACTCCGAGTTAGTGAACGGGGTACACGCCGAGTGTTATTTCGGAGATTTCATAAAATCAAACTAAGAATGCCTCTTCGGTCCCCGAGTAGACTTAGGGTTCCGGTGCATTGATTTCTAGACGGTCGAAGTTCATTCCGATGCCATTTTTCTTAAAAATTTCATCAATTCTTTAAAATCTCTATGTTCGGTGACCCCGGTACACGCCTGTGAGGCATTTTTCGTGATTACTTAAAACCATCCTAAAAAGGCAACACGAAACCTTTGGAAGACTTTGGCTTTCACTATTTGGGGCCCTTTCGGTCAAATGTGCTTTACAGTGCCATTTTCTGAGAAATCAAACATATTTTCAAAAATACTCCGAGTTAGTGAACCGGGGTACACGCCTGAGTGTTATTTCGGAGATTTCATAAAATCAAACTAAGAATGCCTCTTCTGGTCCCCGAGTAGACTTAGGGTTCCGGTGCATTGATTTCTAGACGGTCGAAGTTCATTCCGACGCCATTTTTCTAAAGATTTCAACAATTCTTTAAAATCCCTATGTTCGGTGACCCCCCGTACACGCCTGTGAGGCATTTTTCGTGATTACATAAAACCATCCTAAAAAGGCAACACGAAACCTTTGGAAGACTTTGGCTTTCACTATTTGGGGCCCTTTCGGTCAAATGTGCTTTTACAGTGCCATTTTACGAAATCAAACATATTTTCAAAAATACTCCGAGTTAGTGAACCAGGGGTACACGCCTGAGTGTTATTTCGGAGATTTCATAAAATCAAACTAAGAATGCCTCTTCTGGTCCCCGAGTAGACTTAGGGTTCGGTGCATTGATTTCTAGACGGTCGAAGTTCATTCCGATGCCATTTTTCTAAAGATTTCAACAATTCTTTAAAATCTCTATGTTCGGTGACCCCGGTACACGCCTGTGAGGCATTTTTCGTGATTACTTAAAACCATCCTAAAAAGGCAACACGAAACCTTTGGAAGACTTTGGCTTTCACTATTTGGGGCCCTTTCGGTCAAATGTGTTTTACAGTCCCATTTTCATGAGAAATCAAACATATTTTCAAAAATACTCCGAGTTAGTGACCGGGGTACACGCCTGAGTGTTATTTCGGAGATTTCATAAAATCAAACTAAGAATGCCTCTTATGGTCCCCGAGTAGACTTAGGGTTCCGGTGCATTGATTTCTAGACGGTCGAAGTTCATTCCGACGCCATTTTTCTAAAGATTTCAACAATTCTTTAAAATCCCTATGTTCGGTGACCCCGGTACACGCTCGTGAGGCATTTTTCGTGATTACATAAAACCATCCTAAAAAGGCAACACGAAACCTTTGGAAGACTTTGGCTTTCACTATTTGGGGGCCCTTTTGGTCAAATGTGCTTTACAGTGCCATTTTCTGAGAAATCAAACATATTTTCAAAAATACTCCGAGTTAGTGAACAGGGGTACACGCCTGAGTGTTATTTCGGAGATTTCATAAAATCAAACTAAGAATGCCTCTTCTGGTCCCCGAGTAGACTTAGGGTTCCGGTGCATTGATTTCTAGACGGTCGAAGTTCATTCCGACGCCATTTTTCTAAAGATTTCAACAATTCTTTAAAATCCCTATGTTCGGTGACCCCCCGTACACGCCTGTGAGGCATTTTTCGTGATTACATAAAACCATCCTAAAAAGGCAACACGAAACCTTTGGAAGACTTTGGCTTTCACTATTTGGGGCCCTTTCGGTCAAATGTGTTTTACAGTGCCATTTTCTGAGAAATCAAACTTATTTTCAAAAATACTCCGAGTTAGTGAACCGGGGTACACGCCTCAGTGTTATTTCGGAGATTTCATAAAATCAAACTAAGAATGCCTCTTCTGGTCCCCGAGTAGACTTAGGGTTGCGGTGCATTGATTTCTAGACGGTCGAAGTTCATTCCGATGCCATTTTTCTAAAGATTTCAACAATTCTTTAAAATCTCTATGTTCGGTGACCCCCGGTACACCTGTGAGGCATTTTTCGTGATTACATAAAACCATCCTAAAAAGGCAACACGAAACCTTTGGAAGACTTTGGCTTTCACTATTTGGGGCCCTTTCGGTCAAATGTGCTTTACAGTGCCATTTTCTGAGAAATCAAACATATTTTCAAAAATACTCGAGTTAGTGAACCGGGGTACACGCCTGAGTGTTATTTCGGAGATTTCATAAAATCAAACTAAGAATGCCTCTTCTGGTCCCCGAGTAGACTTAGGGTTCCGGTGCATTGATTTCTAGACGGTCGAAGTTCATTCCGATGCCATTTTTCTAAAGATTTCAACAATTCTTTAAAATCTCTATGTTCGGTGACCCCGGTACACGACCTGTGAGGCATTTTTCGTGATTACTTAAAACCATCCTAAAAAGGCAACACGAAACCTTTGGAAGACTTTGGCTTTCACTATTTGGGGCCCTTTCGGTCAAATGTGCTTTACAGTGCCATTTGTTGAGAAATCAAACATATTTTCAAAAATACTCCGAGTTAGTGAACCGGGGTACACGCCTGAGTGTTATTTCGGAGATTTCATAAAATCAAACTAAGAATGCCTCTTCTGGTCCCCGAGTAGACTTAGGGTTCGGTGCATTGATTTCTAGACGGTCGAAGTTCATTCCGACGCCATTTTTCTAAAGATTTCAACAATTCTTTAAAATCTCTATGTTCGGTGACCCCGGTACACTCCGTGAGGCATTTTTCGTGATTACATAAAACCATCCTAAAAAGGCAACACGAAACCTTTGGAAGACTTTGGCTTTCACTATTTGGGGCCCTTTCGGTCAAATGTGTTTTACAGTGCCATTTTCTGAGAAATCAAACATATTTTCAAAAATACTCCGAGTTAGTGACCCGGGTACACGCCGAGTGTTATTTCGGAGATTTCATAAAATCAAGCTAAGAATGCCTCTTCGGTCCCCGAGTAGACTTAGGGTTCCGGTGCATTGATTTCTAGACGGTCGAAGTTCATTCGACGCCATTTTTCTAAAGATTTCAACAATTCTTTAAAATCTCTATGTTCGGTGACCCCGGTACACGCTCGTGAGGCATTTTTCGTGATTACATAAAACCATCCTAAAAAGGCAACACGAAACCTTTGGAAGACTTTGGCTTTCACTATTTGGGGCCCTTTCGGTCAAATGTGTTTTACAGTGCCATTTTAAGAAATCAAACATATTTTCAAAAATACTCGGAGTTAGTGAACGGGGTACACGCCTGAGTGTTATTTCGGAGATTTCATAAAATCAAACTAAGAATGCCTCTTCGGTCCCCGAGTAGACTTAGGGTTCCGGTGCATTGATTTCTAGACGGTCGAAGTTCATTCGATGCCATTTTTCTAAAGATTTCAACAATTCTTTAAAATCTCTATGTTCGGTGACCCCGGTACACGCTGCGTGAGGCATTTTTCGTGATTACTTAAAACCATCCTAAAAAGGCAACACGAAACCTTTGGAAGACTTTAGCTTTCACTATTTGGGGCCCTTTCGGTCAAATGTGCTTTACAGTGCCATTTTATGAGAAATCAAACATATTTTCAAAAATACTCCGAGTTAGTGAACCGGGGTACACGCCTGAGTGTTATTTCGGAGATTTCATAAAATCAAACTAAGAATGCCTCTTCTGGTCCCCGAGTAGACTTAGGGTTCGGTGCATTGATTTCTAGGACGGTCGAAGTTCATTCCGATGCCATTTTTCTAAAGATTTCAACAATTCTTTAAAATCTCTATGTTCGGTGACCCCCGGTACACGCTCGTGAGGCATTTTTCGTGATTACTTAAAACCATCCTAAAAAGGCAACACGAAACCTTTGGAAGACTTTGGCTTTCACTATTTGGGGCCCTTTCGGTCAAATGTGCTTTACGGTGCCATTTTAGAGAAATCAAACATATTTTCAAAAATACTCAGGAGTTAGTGAACCGGGGTACACGCCTGAGTGTTATTTCGGAGATTTCATAAAATCAAACTAAGAATGCCTCTTCTGGTCCCCGAGTAGACTTAGGGTTCGGTGCATTGATTTCTAGACGGTCGAAGTTCATTCCGACGCCATTTTTCTAAAGATTTCAACAATTCTTTAAAATCTCTATGTTCGGTGACCCCGGTACACGCCTGTGAGGCATTTTTCGTGATTACTTAAAACCATCCTAAAAAGGCAACACGAAACCTTTGGAAGACTTTGGCTTTCACTATTTGGGGCCCTTTCGGTCAAATGTGCTTTACAGTGCCATTTTCTGAGAAATCAAACATATTTTCAAAAATACTCCGAGTTAGTGAACCGGGGTACACGCCTGAGTGTTATTTCGGAGATTTCATAAAATCAAACTAAGAATGCCTCTTCTGGTCCCCGAGTAGACTTAGGGTTCTGGTGCATTGATTTTTAGACGGTCGAAGTTCATTCCGACGCCATTTTTCTAAAGATTTCAACAATTCTTTAAAATCTCTATGTTCGGTGACCCCGAGTACATGCTTGTGAGGCATTTTTCGTGATTACTTAAAACCATCCTAAAAAGGCAACACGAAACCTTTCGAAGACTTTGGCTTTCACTATTTGGGGCCCTTTCGGTCAAATGTGCTTTACAGTGCCATTTTCTGAGAAATCAAACATATTTTCAAAAATACTCGAGTTAGTGAGCGGGGTACACGCCTCAGTGTTATTTCGGAGATTTCATAAAATCAACCTAAGAATGCCTCTTTTGGTCCCCGAGTAGACTTAGGGTTCGGTGCATTGATTTCTAGACGGTCGAAGTTCATTCGACGCCATTTTTCTAAAGATTTCAACAATTCTTTAAAATCTCTATGTTCGGTGACCCCGGTACACGCCTGTGAGGCATTTTTCGTGATTACTTAAAACCATCCTAAAAAGGCAACACGAAACCTTTGGAAGACTTTGGCTTTCACTATTTGGGGCCCTTTCGGTCAAATGTGCTTTACAGTGCCATTTTCTGAGAAATCAAACATATTTTCAAAAATACTTCGAGTTAGTGAACCGGGGTACACGCCTGAGTGTTATTTCGGAGATTTCATAAAATCAAACTAAGAATGCCTCTTCTGGTCCCCGAGTAGACTTAGGGTTCCGGTGCATTGATTTCTAGACGGTCGAAGTTCATTCCGATGCCATTTTTCTAAAGATTTCAACAATTCTTTAAAATCTCTATGTTCGGTGACCCCCGGTACACGCCTGTGAGGCATTTTTCGTGATTACTTAAAACCATCCTAAAAAGGCAACACGAAACCTTTGGAAGACTTTGGCTTTCACTATTTGGGGCCCTTTCGGTCAAATGTGCTTTCTGAGTGCCATTTTTTAGAAATCAAACATATTTTCAAAAATACTCCGAGTTAGTGAACCGGGGTACACGCCTGAGTGTTATTTCGGAGATTTCATAAAATCAAACTAAGAATGCCTCTTCTGGTCCCCGAGTAGACTTAGGGTTCCGGTGCATTGATTTCTAGACGGTCGAAGTTCATTCGATGCCATTTTTCTAAAGATTTCAACAATTCTTTAAAATCTCTATGTTCGGTGACCCCGGTACACGCCTGTGAGGCATTTTTCGTGATTACTTAAAACCATCCTAAAAAGGCAACACGAAACCTTTGGAAGACTTTGGCTTTCACTATTTGGGGCCCTTTCGGTCAAATGTGCTTTACAGTGCCATTTTCTGAGAAATCAAACATATTTTCAAAAATACTTCGAGTTAGTGAACCGGGGTACACGCTTGAGTGTTATTTCGGAGATTTCATAAAATCAAACTAAGAATGCCTCTTCTGGTCCCCGAGTAGACTTAGGGTTCCGGTGCATTGATTTCTAGACGGTCGAAGTTCATTCCGATGCCATTTTTCTAAAGATTTCAACAATTCTTTAAAATCTCTATGTTCGGTGACCCCGGTACACGCTCGTGAGGCATTTTTCGTGATTACTTAAAAACCATCCTAAAAAGGCAACACGAAACCTTTGGAAGACTTTGGCTTTCACTATTTGGGGCCTTTTCGGTCAAATGTGCTTTACGGTGCCATTTTTGAGAAATCAAACTTATTTTCAAAAATACTCGAGTTAGTGAACCGGGGGTACACGCCGCGAGTGTTATTTCGGAGATTTCATAAAATCAAACTAAGAATGCCTCTTCTGGTCCCCGAGTAGACTTAGGGTTCCGGTGCATTGATTTCTAGACGGTCGAAGTTCATTCCGATGCCATTTTTCTAAAGATTTCAACAATTCTTTAAAATCACTATGTTCGGTGACTCCCGGTACACGCCTGTGAGGCATTTTTCATGATTACTTAAAACCATCCTAAAAAGGCAACACGAAACCTTTGGAAGACTTTGGCTTTCACTATTTGGGGCCCTTTCGGTCAAATGTGCTTTACAGTGCCATTTTCATGAGAAATCAAACATATTTTCAAAAATACTCGAGTTAGTGAGCGGGGTACACGCCTGAGTGTTATTTCGGAGATTTCATAAAATCAAACTAAGAATGCCTCTTCTGGTCCCCGAGTAGACTTAGGGTTCCGGTGCATTGATTTCTAGACGGTCGAAGTTCATTCCGACGCCATTTTTCTAAAGATTTCAACAATTCTTTAAAATCTCTATGTTCGGTGACCCCGAGTACATGCTTGTGAGGCATTTTTCGTGATTACTTAAAACCATCCTAAAAAGGCAACACGAAACCTTTCGAAGACTTTGGTTTTCACTATTTGGGGCCCTTTCTGTCAAATGTACTTTACAGTGTCATTTTCTGAGAAATCAAACATATTTTCAAAAATACTCCGAGTTAGTGAACCGGGGTACACGCCTGAGTGTTATTTCGGAGATTTCATAAAATCAAAACTAAGAATGCCTCTTCGGTCCCAGAGTAGACTTAGGGTTCGGTGCATTGATTTCTAGACGGTCGAAGTTCATTCCGACGCCATTTTTCTAAAGATTTCAACAATTCTTTAAAATCTCTATGTTCGGTGACCCCAGGTACACCTTGTGAGGCATTTTTCGTGATTACTTAAAACCATCCTAAAAAGGCAACACGAAACCTTTGGAAGACTTTGGCTTTCACTATTTGGGGCCCTTTCGGTCAAATGTGCTTTACAGTGCCATTTTTTAAGAAATCAAACATATTTTCAAAAATACTTCGAGTTAGTGAACCGGGGTACACGCCTGAGTGTTATTTCGGAGATTTCATAAAATCAAACTAAGAATGCCTCTTACGGTCCCCGAGTAGACTTAGGGTTCGGTGCATTGATTTCTAGACGGTCGAAGTTCATTCGATGCCATTTTTCTAAAGATTTCAACAATTCTTTAAAATCTCTATGTTCGGTGACCCCGGTACACGCTGTGAGGCATTTTTCGTGATTACTTAAAACCATCCTAAAAAGGCAACACGAAACCTTTGGAAGACTCTGGCTTTCACTATTTGGGGCCCTTTCGGTCAAATGTGCTTTACTGGTGCCATTTTCCGAGAAATCAAACATATTTTCAAAAATACTCGAGTTAGTGAACGGGGTACACGCCTGAGTGTTATTTCGGAGATTTCATAAAATCAAACTAAGAATGCCTCTTCGGTCCCCGAGTAGACTTAGGGTTCGGTGCATTGATTTCTAGACGGTCGAAGTTCATTCGATGCCATTTTTCTAAAGATTTCAACAATTCTTTAAAATCTCTATGTTCGGTGACCCCGGTACACGCTCGTGAGGCATTTTTCGTGATTACTTAAAACCATCCTAAAAAGGCAACACGAAACCTTTGGAAGACTTTGGCTTTCACTATTTGGGGCCCTTTCGGTCAAATGTGCTTTACGGTGCCATTTTTGAGAAATCAAACTTATTTTCAAAAATACTCGGAGTTGGTGAACGGGGTACACGCCTGAGTGTTATTTCGGAGATTTCATAAAATCAAACTAAGAATGCCTCTTACGGTCCCCGAGTAGACTTAGGGTTCCGGTGCATTGATTTCTAGACGGTCGAAGTTCATTCGATGCCATTTTTCTAAAGATTTCAACAATTCTTTAAAATCTCTATGTTCGGTGACCCCGGTACACGCTTGTGAGGCATTTTTCGTGATTACTTAAAACCATCCTAAAAAGGCAACACGAAACCTTTGGAAGACTTTGGCTTTCACTATTTGGGGCCCTTTCGGTCAAATGTGCTTTACGGTGCCATTTTTGAGAAATCAAACATATTTTCAAAAATACTCTGAGTTAGTGAACCGGGGTACACGCCTGAGTGTTATTTCGGAGATTTCATAAAATCAAACTAAGAATGCCTCTTCGGTCCCCGAGTAGACTTAGGGTTCGGTGCATTGATTTCTAGACGGTCGAAGTTCATTCGATGCCATTTTTCTAAAGATTTCAACAATTCTTTAAAATCTCTATGTTCGGTGACCCCGGTACACGCTCGTGAGGCATTTTTCGTGATTACTTAAAACCATCCTAAAAAGGCAACACGAAACCTTTGGAAGACTTTGGCTTTCACTATTTGGGGCCCTTTCGGTCAAATGTGTTTTACAGTGCCATTTTCTGAGAAATCAAACATATTTTCAAAAATACTCGGAGTTAGTGAACCGGGGTACACGCCTGAGTGTTATTTCGGAGATTTCATAAAATCAAACTAAGAATGCCTCTTACGGTCCCAGAGTAGACTTAGGGTTTCCGGTGCATTGATTTCTAGACGGTCGAAGTTCATTCGATGCCATTTTTCTAAAGATTTCAACAATTCTTTAAAATCTCTATGTTCGGTGACCCCGGTACACGCCTTGTGAGGCATTTTTCGTGATTACTTAAAACCATCCTAAAAAGGCAACACGAAACCTTTGGAAGACTTTGGCTTTCACTATTTGGGGCCCTTTCGGTCAAATGTGCTTTACAGTGCCATTTTTGAGAAATCAAACATATTTTCAAAAATACTTCGAGTTAGTGAACCGGGGTACACGCCTGAGTGTTATTTCGGAGATTTCATAAAATCAAACTAAGAATGCCTCTTCGGTCCCAGAGTAGACTTAGGGTTCCGGTGCATTGATTTCTAGACGGTCGAAGTTCATTCGATGCCATTTTTCTAAAGATTTCAACAATTCTTTAAAATCTCTATGTTCGGTGACCCCGGTACACGCCTGTGAGGCATTTTTCGTGATTACTTAAAACCATCCTAAAAAGGCAACACGAAACCTTTGGAAGACTTTGGCTTTCACTATTTGGGGCCCTTTCGGTCAAATGTGCTTTACGGTGCCATTTTTGAGAAATCAAACATATTTTCAAAAATACTCGAGTTAGTGAGCGGGGTACACGCGTGAGTGTTATTTCGGAGATTTCATAAAATCAAACTAAGAATGCCTCTTCGGTCCCAGAGTAGACTTAGGGTTCGGTGCATTGATTTCTAGACGGTCGAAGTTCATTCCGATGCCATTTTTCTAAAGATTTCAACAATTCTTTAAAATCTCTATGTTCGGTGACCCCGGTACACCTTGTGAGGCATTTTTCGTGATTACTTAAAACCATCCTAAAAAGGCAACACGAAACCTTTGGAAGACTTTGGCTTTCACTATTTGGGGCCCTTTCGGTCAAATGTGTTTTACGGTGCCATTTTCGAGAAATCAAACATATTTTCAAAAATACTCCGAGTTAGTGAGCAGGGTACACGCCTGAGTGTTATTTCGGAGATTTCATAAAATCAAACTAAGAATGCCTCTTCTGGTCCCGGAGTAGACTTAGGGTTCCGGTGCATTGATTTCTAGGCGGTCGAAGTTCATTCGATGCCATTTTTCTAAAGATTTCAACAATTCTTTAAAATCTCTATGTTCGGTGACCCCGGTACACGCCTGTGAGGCATTTTTCGTGATTACTTAAAACCATCCTAAAAAGGCAACACGAAACCTTTGGAAGACTTTGGCTTTCACTATTTGGGGCCCTTTCGGTCAAATGTGCTTTACGGTGCCATTTTTGAGAAATCAAACATATTTTCAAAAATACTCCGGGTTAGTGACCGGGGGTACACGCCTGAGTGTTATTTCGGAGATTTCATAAAATCAAACTAAGAATGCCTCTTCGGTCCCAGAGTAGACTTAGGGTTCGGTGCATTGATTTCTAGACGGTCGAAGTTCATTCGATGCCATTTTTCTAAAGATTTCAACAATTCTTTAAAATCTCTATGTTCGGTGACCCCAGGTACACGCTGTGAGGCATTTTTCGTGATTACTTAAAACCATCCTAAAAGGCAACACGAAACCTTTGGAAGACTTTGGCTTTCACTATTTGGGGCCCTTTCGGTCAAATGTGCTTTACGGTGCCATTTTTGAGAAATCAAACATATTTTCAAAAATACTTCGAGTTAGTGAACGGGGGTACACGCCTGAGTGTTATTTCGGAGATTTCATAAAATCAAACTAAGAATGCCTCTTCGGTCCCCGAGTAGACTTAGGGTTCCGGTGCATTGATTTCTAGACGGTCGAAGTTCATTCCGATGCCATTTTTCTAAAGATTTCAACAATTCTTTAAAATCTCTATGTTCGGTGACCCCCGGTACACGCTTGTGAGGCATTTTTCGTGATTACTTAAAACCATCCTAAAAAGGCAACACGAAACCTTTGGAAGACTTTGGCTTTCACTATTTGGGGCCCTTTCGGTCAAATGTGCTTTACAGTGCCATTTTTTAGAAATCAAACATATTTTCAAAAATACTCGAGTTAGTGAGCGGGGTACACGCCTGAGTGTTATTTCGGAGATTTCATAAAATCAAACTAAGAATGCCTCTTACGGTCCCCGAGTAGACTTAGGGTTCCGGTGCATTGATTTCTAGACGGTCGAAGTTCATTCGATGCCATTTTTCTAAAGATTTCAACAATTCTTTAAAATCTCTATGTTCGGTGACCCCGGTACACCTTGTGAGGCATTTTTTCGTGATTACTTAAAACCATCCTAAAAAGGCAACACGAAACCTTTGGAAGACTTTGGCTTTCACTATTTGGGGCCCTTTCGGTCAAATGTGCTTTACGGTGCCATTTTTGAGAAATCAAACATATTTTCAAAAATACTTCGAGTTAGTGAACCGGGGTACACGCTGAGTGTTATTTCGGAGATTTCATAAAATCAAACTAAGAATGCCTCTTACGGTCCCAGAGTAGACTTAGGGTTCGGTGCATTGATTTCTAGACGGTCGAAGTTCATTCGATGCCATTTTTCTAAAGATTTCAACAATTCTTTAAAATCTCTATGTTCGGTGACCCCGGTACACGCGCTGTGAGGCATTTTTCGTGATTACTTAAAACCATCCTAAAAAGGCAACACGAAACCTTTGGAAGACTTTGGCTTTCACTATTTGGGGCCCTTTCGGTCAAATGTGCTTTACGGTGCCATTTTTTGAGAAATCAAACATATTTTCAAAAATACTCGGAGTTAGTGAGCGGGGGTACACGCTGAGTGTTATTTCGGAGATTTCATAAAATCAAACTAAGAATGCCTCTTCTGGTCCCGGAGTAGACTTAGGGTTCGGTGCATTGATTTCTAGACGGTCGAAGTTCATTCGATGCCATTTTTCTAAAGATTTCAACAATTCTTTAAAATCTCTATGTTCGGTGACCCCGGTACACGCTGTGAGGCATTTTTCGTGATTACTTAAAACCATCCTAAAAAGGCAACACGAAACCTTTGGAAGACTTTGGCTTTCACTATTTGGGGCCCTTTCGGTCAAATGTGCTTTACGGTGCCATTTTTGAGAAATCAAACATATTTTCAAAAATACTTCGAGTTAGTGAGCAGGGGTACACGCTGAGTGTTATTTCGGAGATTTCATAAAATCAAACTAAGAATGCCTCTTACGGTCCCGGAGTAGACTTAGGGTTCGGTGCATTGATTTCTAGACGGTCGAAGTTCATTCAGACGCCATTTTTCTAAAGATTTCAACAATTCTTTAAAATCTCTATGTTCGGTGACCCCGGTACACGCTTCGTGAGGCATTTTTCGTGATTACTTAAAACCATCCTAAAAAGGCAACACGAAACCTTTGGAAGACTTTGGCTTTCACTATTTGGGGCCCTTTCGGTCAAATGTGCTTTACGGTGCCATTTTTGAGAAATCAAACATATTTTCAAAAATACTCCGAGTTAGTGAGCGGGGTACACGCTGAGTGTTATTTCGGAGATTTCATAAAATCAAACTAAGAATGCCTCTTCGGTCCCAGAGTAGACTTAGGGTTCGGTGCATTGATTTCTAGACGGTCGAAGTTCATTCGATGCCATTTTTCTAAAGATTTCAACAATTCTTTAAAATCTCTATGTTCGGTGACCCCGGTACACGCTGTGAGGCATTTTTCGTGATTACTTAAAACCATCCTAAAAAGGCAACACGAAACCTTTGGAAGACTTTGGCTTTCACTATTTGGGGCCCTTTCGGTCAAATGTGTTTTACGGTGCCATTTTTGAGAAATCAAACATATTTTCAAAAATACTCCGAGTTAGTGAGCCGGGGTACACGCTTGGAGTGTTATTTCGGAGATTTCATAAAATCAAACTAAGAATGCCTCTTCGGTCCCGAGTAGACTTAGGGTTAGGTGCATTGATTTCTAGACGGTCGAAGTTCATTCGACGCCATTTTTCTAAAGATTTCAACAATTCTTTAAAATCTCTATGTTCGGTGACCCCGGTACACTTTGTGAGGCATTTTTCGTGATTACTTAAAACCATCCTAAAAAGGCAACACGAAACCTTTGGAAGACTTTGGCTTTCACTATTTTGGGGCCCTTTCGGTCAAATGTGCTTTACGGTGCCATTTTTTGAGAAATCAAACATATTTTCAAAAATACTCCGAGTTAGTGAGCCGGGGTACACGCCTGAGTGTTATTTCGGAGATTTCATAAAATCAAACTAAGAATGCCTCTTACGGTCCCGGAGTAGACTTAGGGTTCCGGTGCATTGATTTCTAGACGGTCGAAGTTCATTCGACGCCATTTTTCTAAAGATTTCAACAATTCTTTAAAATCTCTATGTTCGGTGACCCCAGGTACACGCTTGTGAGGCATTTTTCGTGATTACTTAAAACCATCCTAAAAAAGGCAACACGAAACCTTTGGAAGACTTTGGCTTTCACTATTTGGGGCCCTTTCGGTCAAATGTGCTTTACGGTGCCATTTTTTGAGAAATCAAACATATTTTCAAAAATACTCCGAGTTAGTGAGCGGGGGTACACGCCTGAGTGTTATTTCGGAGATTTCATAAAATCAAACTAAGAATGCCTCTTACGGTCCCAGAGTAGACTTAGGGTTCGGTGCATTGATTTCTAGACGGTCGAAGTTCATTCGACGCCATTTTTCTAAAGATTTCAACAATTCTTTAAAATCTCTATGTTCGGTGACCCCGGTACACTTTGTGAGGCATTTTTCGTGATTACTTAAAACCATCCTAAAAAGGCAACACGAAACCTTTGGAAGACTTTGGCTTTCACTATTTGGGGCCCTTTCGGTCAAATGTGCTTTACGGTGCCATTTTTGAGAAATCAAACATATTTTCAAAAATACTTCGAGTTAGTGAGCGGGGGTACACGCCTGAGTGTTATTTCGGAGATTTCATAAAATCAAACTAAGAATGCCTCTTACGGTCCCGGAGTAGACTTAGGGTTCCGGTGCATTGATTTCTAGACGGTCGAAGTTCATTCGACGCCATTTTTCTAAAGATTTCAACAATTCTTTAAAATCTCTATGTTCGGTGACCCCGGGTACACGCTGTGAGGCATTTTTCGTGATTACTTAAAACCATCCTAAAAAGGCAACACGAAACCTTTGGAAGACTTTGGCTTTCACTATTTGGGGCCCTTTCGGTCAAATGTGCTTTACGGTGCCATTTTTGAGAAATCAAACATATTTTCAAAAATACTCGAGTTAGTGAGCCGGGGTACACGCTGAGTGTTATTTCGGAGATTTCATAAAATCAAACTAAGAATGCCTCTTACGGTCCCAGAGTAGACTTAGGGTTCGGTGCATTGATTTCTAGACGGTCGAAGTTCATTAGACGCCATTTTTCTAAAGATTTCAACAATTCTTTAAAATCTCTATGTTCGGTGACCCCGGTACACGCTTTGTGAGGCATTTTTCGTGATTACTTAAAACCATCCTAAAAAAGGCAACACGAAACCTTTGGAAGACTTTGGCTTTCACTATTTGGGGCCCTTTCGGTCAAATGTGCTTTACGGTGCCATTTTTGAGAAATCAAACATATTTTCAAAAATACTTCGAGTTAGTGAGCCGGGGTACACGCTTGAGTGTTATTTCGGAGATTTCATAAAATCAAACTAAGAATGCCTCTTACGGTCCCAGAGTAGACTTAGGGTTCGGTGCATTGATTTCTAGACGGTCGAAGTTCATTCGACGCCATTTTTCTAAAGATTTCAACAATTCTTTAAAATCTCTATGTTCGGTGACCCCCGGTACACTTTGTGAGGCATTTTTCGTGATTACTTAAAACCATCCTAAAAAGGCAACACGAAACCTTTGGAAGACTTTGGCTTTCACTATTTGGGGCCCTTTCGGTCAAATGTGCTTTACGGTGCCATTTTTGAGAAATCAAACATATTTTCAAAAATACTTCGAGTTAGTGAGCCGGGGTACACGCTGAGTGTTATTTCGGAGATTTCATAAAATCAAACTAAGAATGCCTCTTACGGTCCCCGAGTAGACTTAGGGTTCGGTGCATTGATTTCTAGACGGTCGAAGTTCATTCGACGCCATTTTTCTAAAGATTTCAACAATTCTTTAAAATCTCTATGTTCGGTGACCCCGGTACACGCTGTGAGGCATTTTTCGTGATTACTTAAAACCATCCTAAAAAGGCAACACGAAACCTTTGGAAGACTTTGGCTTTCACTATTTGGGGCCCTTTCGGTCAAATGTGCTTTACGGTGCCATTTTAGAAATCAAACATATTTTCAAAAATACTTCGAGTTAGTGAGCGGGGTACACGCTTGAGTGTTATTTCGGAGATTTCATAAAATCAAACTAAGAATGCCTCTTACGGTCCCGGAGTAGACTTAGGGTTCCGGTGCATTGATTTCTAGACGGTCGAAGTTCATTCGACGCCATTTTTCTAAAGATTTCAACAATTCTTTAAAATCTCTATGTTCGGTGACCCCCGGTACACGCTTGTGAGGCATTTTTCGTGATTACTTAAAACCATCCTAAAAAGGCAACACGAAACCTTTGGAAGACTTTGGCTTTCACTATTTGGGGCCCTTTCGGTCAAATGTGCTTTACGGTGCCATTTTTGAGAAATCAAACATATTTTCAAAAATACTCCGAGTTAGTGAGCGGGGTACACGCGGAGTGTTATTTCGGAGATTTCATAAAATCAAACTAAGAATGCCTCTTACGGTCCCCGGAGTAGACTTAGGGTTCGGTGCATTGATTTCTAGACGGTCGAAGTTCATTAGACGCCATTTTTCTAAAGATTTCAACAATTCTTTAAAATCTCCATGTTCGGTGACCCCGGTACACGTTGTGAGGCATTTTTCGTGATTACTTAAAACCATCCTAAAAAGGCAACACGAAACCTTTGGAAGACTTTGGCTTTCACTATTTGGGGCCCTTTCGGTCAAATGTGTTTTACAGTGCCATTTTTGAGAAATCAAACATATTTTCAAAAATACTCGAGTTAGTGAGCCGGGGTACACGCCTGAGTGTTATTTCGGAGATTTCATAAAATCAAACTAAGAATGCCTCTTACGGTCCCAGAGTAGACTTAGGGTTCGGTGCATTGATTTCTAGACGGTCGAAGTTCATTCGACGCCATTTTTCTAAAGATTTCAACAATTCTTTAAAATCTCTATGTTCGGTGACCCCGGTACACGCCTTTGTGAGGCATTTTTCGTGATTACTTAAAACCATCCTAAAAAGGCAACACGAAACCTTTGGAAGACTTTGGCTTTCACTATTTGGGGCCCTTTCGGTCAAATGTGCTTTACGGTGCCATTTTAGAAATCAAACATATTTTCAAAAATACTCGAGTTAGTGAGCAGGGTACACGCTGAGTGTTATTTCGGAGATTTCATAAAATCAAACTAAGAATGCCTCTTACGGTCCCAGAGTAGACTTAGGGTTCCGGTGCATTGATTTCTAGACGGTCGAAGTTCATTAGACGCCATTTTTCTAAAGATTTCAACAATTCTTTAAAATCTCTATGTTCGGTGACCCCGGGTACACCTTGTGAGGCATTTTTCGTGATTACTTAAAACCATCCTAAAAAGGCAACACGAAACCTTTGGAAGACTTTGGCTTTCACTATTTGGGGCCCTTTCGGTCAAATGTGCTTTACGGTGCCATTTTTGAGAAATCAAACATATTTTCAAAAATACTTCGAGTTAGTGAGCCGGGGTACACGCCTGAGTGTTATTTCGGAGATTTCATAAAATCAAACTAAGAATGCCTCTTACGGTCCCGGAGTAGACTTAGGGTTCCGGTGCATTGATTTCTAGGCGGTCGAAGTTCATTCGACGCCATTTTTCTAAAGATTTCAACAATTCTTTAAAATCTCTATGTTCGGTGACCCCGGTACACGCTTCGTGAGGCATTTTTCGTGATTACTTAAAACCATCCTAAAAAGGCAACACGAAACCTTTGGAAGACTTTGGCTTTCACTATTTGGGGCCCTTTCGGTCAAATGTGCTTTACGGTGCCATTTTTGAGAAATCAAACATATTTTCAAAAATACTCGGAGTTAGTGAGCGGGGGTACACGCTGAGTGTTATTTCGGAGATTTCATAAAATCAAACTAAGAATGCCTCTTACGGTCCCAGAGTAGACTTAGGGTTAGGTGCATTGATTTCTAGACGGTCGAAGTTCATTAGACGCCATTTTTCTAAAGATTTCAACAATTCTTTAAAATCTCTATGTTCGGTGACCCCGGTACACTTTGTGAGGCATTTTTCGTGATTACTTAAAACCATCCTAAAAAGGCAACACGAAACCTTTGGAAGACTTTGGCTTTCACTATTTGGGGCCCCTTTCGGTCAAATGTGCTTTACGGTGCCATTTTAGAAATCAAACATATTTTCAAAAATACTCGAGTTAGTGAGCGGGGGTACACGCCTGAGTGTTATTTCGGAGATTTCATAAAATCAAACTAAGAATGCCTCTTACGGTCCCGGAGTAGACTTAGGGTTCGGTGCATTGATTTCTAGACGGTCGAAGTTCATTAGACGCCATTTTTCTAAAGATTTCAACAATTCTTTAAAATCTCTATGTTCGGTGACCCCGGTACACGCTTTGTGAGGCATTTTTCGTGATTACTTAAAACCATCCTAAAAAGGCAACACGAAACCTTTGGAAGACTTTGGCTTTCACTATTTGGGGCCCTTTCGGTCAAATGTGCTTTCCGAGTGCCATTTTAGAAATCAAACATATTTTCAAAAATACTCGGAGTTAGTGAGCGGGGTACACGCTGAGTGTTATTTCGGAGATTTCATAAAATCAAACTAAGAATGCCTCTTTCGGTCCCGGAGTAGACTTAGGGTTAGGTGCATTGATTTCTAGACGGTCGAAGTTCATTAGACGCCATTTTTCTAAAGATTTCAACAATTCTTTAAAATCTCTATGTTCGGTGACCCCCGGTACACGCTGTGTGAGGCATTTTTCGTGATTACTTAAAACCATCCTAAAAAGGCAACACGAAACCTTTGGAAGACTTTGGCTTTCACTATTTGGGGCCCTTTCGGTCAAATGTGCTTTACGGTGCCATTTTTGAGAAATCAAACATATTTTCAAAAATACTCGAGTTAGTGAGCGGGGTACACGCCTGAGTGTTATTTCGGAGATTTCATAAAATCAAACTAAGAATGCCTCTTACGGTCCCAGAGTAGACTTAGGGTTCGGTGCATTGATTTCTAGGCGGTCGAAGTTCATTCGACGCCATTTTTCTAAAGATTTCAACAATTCTTTAAAATCTCTATGTTCGGTGACCCCGGGTACACTTTGTGAGGCATTTTTCGTGATTACTTAAAACCATCCTAAAAAAGGCAACACGAAACCTTTGGAAGACTTTGGCTTTCACTATTTGGGGCCCTTTCGGTCAAATGTGCTTTACGAGTGCCATTTTTGGAAATCAAACATATTTTCAAAAATACTCGAGTTAGTGAGCGGGGGTACACGCAGTGTTATTTCGGAGATTTCATAAAATCAAACTAAGAATGCCTCTTACGGTCCCGGAGTAGACTTAGGGTTCGGTGCATTGATTTCTAGACGGTCGAAGTTCATTCGACGCCATTTTTCTAAAGATTTCAACAATTCTTTAAAATCTCTATGTACGGTGACCCCCGGTACACTTTGTGAGGCATTTTTCGTGATTACTTAAAACCATCCTAAAAAGGCAACACGAAACCTTTGGAAGACTTTGGCTTTCACTATTTGGGGCCCCTTTCGGTCAAATGTGCTTTACGGTGCCATTTTTGGGAAATCAAACATATTTTCAAAAATACTCCGAGTTAGTGAGCGGGGTACACGCTGAGTGTTATTTCGGAGATTTCATAAAATCAAACTAAGAATGCCTCTTACGGTCCCGGAGTAGACTTAGGGTTCGGTGCGTTGATTTCTAGACGGTCGAAGTTCATTCGACGCCATTTTTCTAAAGATTTCAACAATTCTTTAAAATCTCTATGTTCGGTGACCCCGGTACACGCTTTGTGAGGCATTTTTCGTGATTACTTAAAACCATCCTAAAAAGGCAACACGAAACCTTTGGAAGACTTTGGCTTTCACTATTTGGGGCCCTTTCGGTCAAATGTGCTTTACGGGTGCCATTTTAGAAATCAAACATATTTTCAAAAATACTTCGAGTTAGTGAGCGGGGGTACACGCCTGAGTGTTATTTCGGAGATTTCATAAAATCAAACTAAGAATGCCTCTTTCGGTCCCGAGTAGACTTAGGGTTCCGGTGCGTTGATTTCTAGACGGTCGAAGTTCATTCGACGCCATTTTTCTAAAGATTTCAACAATTCTTTAAAATCTCCATGTTCGGTGACCCCCGGTACACGCCTGTGAGGCATTTTTCGTGATTACTTAAAACCATCCTAAAAAGGCAACACGAAACCTTTGGAAGACTTTGGCTTTCACTATTTGGGGCCCTTTCGGTCAAATGTGCTTTACAGTGCCATTTTAGAAATCAAACATATTTTCAAAAATACTTCGGAGTTAGTGAGCGGGGGTACACGCTGAGTGTTATTTCGGAGATTTCATAAAATCAAACTAAGAATGCCTCTTCGGTCCCAGAGTAGACTTAGGGTTCCGGTGCATTGATTTCTAGACGGTCGAAGTTCATTCAGCGCCATTTTTCTAAAGATTTCAACAATTCTTTAAAATCTCCATGTTCGGTGACCCCGGTACACGCCTGTGAGGCATTTTTCGTGATTACTTAAAACCATCCTAAAAAGGCAACACGAAACCTTTGGAAGACTTTGGCTTTCACTATTTGGGGCCCTTTCGGTCAAATGTGTTTTACAGTGCCATTTTCTGAGAAATCAAACATATTTTCAAAAATACTCGAGTTAGTGAGCGGGGGTACACGCTGAGTGTTATTTCGGAGATTTCATAAAATCAAACTAAGAATGCCTCTTACGGTCCCGGAGTAGACTTAGGGTTCGGTGCATTGATTTCTAGACGGTCGAAGTTCATTCGAGCGCCATTTTTCTAAAGATTTCAACAATTCTTTAAAATCTCCATGTTCGGTGACCCCGGTACACGCTTGTGAGGCATTTTTCGTGATTACTTAAAACCATCCTAAAAAGGCAACACGAAACCTTTGGAAGACTTTGGCTTTCACTATTTGGGGCCCTTTCGGTCAAATGTGCTTTACGGTGCCATTTTTTGAGAAATCAAACATATTTTCAAAAATACTTCGAGTTAGTGAGCCGGGGGTACACGCCTTGAGTGTTATTTCGGAGATTTCATAAAATCAAACTAAGAATGCCTCTTCGGTCCCGGAGTAGACTTAGGGTTCCGGTGCATTGATTTCTAGACGGTCGAAGTTCATTCGACGCCATTTTTCTAAAGATTTCAACAATTCTTTAAAATCTCTATGTTCGGTGACCCCCGGTACACTTGCGCGTGAGGCATTTTTCGTGATTACTTAAAACCATCCTAAAAAGGCAACACGAAACCTTTGGAAGACTTTGGCTTTCACTATTTGGGGCCCTTTCGGTCAAATGTGCTTTACGGTGCCATTTTTTGGAAATCAAACATATTTTCAAAAATACTCGAGTTAGTGAGCCGGGGTACACGCCTTGAGTGTTATTTCGGAGATTTCATAAAATCAAACTAAGAATGCCTCTTACGGTCCCGAGTAGACTTAGGGTTCCGGTGCATTGATTTCTAGACGGTCGAAGTTCATTAGACGCCATTTTTCTAAAGATTTCAACAATTCTTTAAAATCTCTATGTTCGGTGACCCCGGTACACGCCGTGAGGCATTTTTCGTGATTACTTAAAACCATCCTAAAAAGGCAACACGAAACCTTTGGAAGACTTTGGCTTTCACTATTTGGGGCCCTTTCGGTCAAATGTGCTTTACGGTGCCATTTTAGAAATCAAACATATTTTCAAAAATACTCGGAGTTAGTGAGCCGGGGTACACCCTGAGTGTTATTTCGGAGATTTCATAAAATCAAACTAAGAATGCCTCTTACGGTCCCGAGTAGACTTAGGGTTAGGTGCATTGATTTCTAGACGGTCGAAGTTCATTTCGACGCCATTTTTCTAAAGATTTCAACAATTCTTTAAAATCTCCATGTTCGGTGACCCCGGGTACACGCTTTGTGAGGCATTTTTCGTGATTACTTAAAACCATCCTAAAAAGGCAACACGAAACCTTTGGAAGACTTTGGCTTTCACTATTTGGGGCCCTTTCGGTCAAATGTGCTTTACGGTGCCATTTTTTAAATCAAACATATTTTCAAAAATACTTCGAGTTAGTGAGCCGGGGTACACGCTGAGTGTTATTTCGGAGATTTCATAAAATCAAACTAAGAATGCCTCTTACGGTCCCGAGTAGACTTAGGGTTCGGTGCATTGATTTCTAGGCGGTCGAAGTTCATTCGGACGCCATTTTTCTAAAGATTTCAACAATTCTTTAAAATCTCCATGTTCGGTGACCCCGGGTACACTTTGTGAGGCATTTTTCGTGATTACTTAAAACCATCCTAAAAAGGCAACACGAAACCTTTGGAAGACTTTGGCTTTCACTATTTGGGGCCCTTTCGGTCAAATGTGCTTTCCGGTGCCATTTTTGAGAAATCAAACATATTTTCAAAAATACTCGAGTTAGTGAGCCGGGGTACACGCTGGAGTGTTATTTTCGGAGATTTCATAAAATCAAACTAAGAATGCCTCTTACTGGTCCCGAGTAGACTTAGGGTTCGGTGCGTTGATTTCTAGACGGTCGAAGTTCATTAGACGCCATTTTTCTAAAGATTTCAACAATTCTTTAAAATCTCCATGTTCGGTGACCCCGGTACACGCTTTGTGAGGCATTTTTCGTGATTACTTAAAACCATCCTAAAAAAGGCAACACGAAACCTTTGGAAGACTTTGGCTTTCACTATTTGGGGCCCTTTCGGTCAAATGTGCTTTACGGTGCCATTTTAGAAATCAAACATATTTTCAAAAATACTTCGAGTTAGTGAGCGGGGTACACCCTGAGTGTTATTTCGGAGATTTCATAAAATCAAACTAAGAATGCCTCTTACGGTCCCAGGAGTAGACTTAGGGTTCGGTGCATTGATTTCTAGACGGTCGAAGTTCATTGAGCGCCATTTTTCTAAAGATTTCAACAATTCTTTAAAATCTCCATGTTCGGTGACCCCGGTACACGCTGTGAGGCATTTTTCGTGATTACTTAAAACCATCCTAAAAAGGCAACACGAAACCTTTGGAAGACTTTGGCTTTCACTATTTGGGGCCCTTTCGGTCGAATGTGCTTTACGGTGCCATTTTATAAATCAAACATATTTTCAAAAATACTTCGAGTTAGTGAGCGGGGTACCGCTTTGAGTGTTATTTCGGAGATTTCATAAAATCAAACTAAGAATGCCTCTTCGGTCCCGGAGTAGACTTAGGGTTCGGTGCGTTGATTTCTAGACGGTCGAAGTTCATTCGACGCCATTTTTCTAAAGATTTCAACAATTCTTTAAAATCTCCATGTTCGGTGACCCCGGTACACGCTGTGAGGCATTTTTCGTGATTACTTAAAACCATCCTAAAAAGGCAACACGAAACCTTTGGAAGACTTTGGCTTTCACTATTTGGGGCCCTTTCGGTCAAATGTGCTTTACGGTGCCATTTTTGAGAAATCAAACATATTTTCAAAAATACTCCGAGTTAGTGAGCGGGGAGGTACACGCTGAGTGTTATTTCGGAGATTTCATAAAATCAAACTAAGAATGCCTCTTACGGTCCCGGAGTAGACTTAGGGTTAGGTGCGTTGATTTCTAGACGGTCGAAGTTCATTCGACGCCATTTTTCTAAAGATTTCAACAATTCTTTAAAATCTCCATGTTCGGTGACCCCCGGTACACGCTTTGTGAGGCATTTTTCGTGATTACTTAAAACCATCCTAAAAAGGCAACACGAAACCTTTGGAAGACTTTGGCTTTCACTATTTGGGGCCCTTTCGGTCAAATGTGCTTTACGAGTGCCATTTTAGAAATCAAACATATTTTCAAAAATACTCGAGTTAGTGAGCCAGGTACACGCCTGGAGTGTTATTTCGGAGATTTCATAAAATCAAACTAAGAATGCCTCTTACGGTCCCAGAGTAGACTTAGGGTTCCGGTGCGTTGATTTCTAGACGGTCGAAGTTCATTCGACGCCATTTTTCTAAAGATTTCAACAATTCTTTAAAATCTCCATGTTCGGTGACCCCGGTACACGCGCTGTGAGGCATTTTTCGTGATTACTTAAAACCATCCTAAAAAGGCGACACGAAACCTTTGGAAGACTTTGGCTTTCACTATTTGGGGCCCTTTCGGTCAAATGTGCTTTACGGTGCCATTTTTGAGAAATCAAACATATTTTCAAAAATACTTCGAGTTAGTGAGCCGGGGTACACGCTGAGTGTTATTTCGGAGATTTCATAAAATCAAACTAAGAATGCCTCTTACGGTCCCAGAGTAGACTTAGGGTTCGGTGCGTTGATTTCTAGACGGTCGAAGTTCATTAGACGCCATTTTTTCTAAAGATTTCAACAATTCTTTAAAATCTCCATGTTCGGTGACCCCCGGTACACGCCTGTGAGGCATTTTTCGTGATTACTTAAAACCATCCTAAAAAGGCGACACGAAACCTTTGGAAGACTTTGGCTTTCACTATTTGGGGCCCTTTCGGTCAAATGTGCTTTACGGTGCCATTTTAAGAAATCAAACATATTTTCAAAAATACTTCGAGTTAGTGAGCCGGGGTACACGCTCAGTGTTATTTCGGAGATTTCATAAAATCAAACTAAGAATGCCTCTTCTGGTCCCCGGGAGTAGACTTAGGGTTCGGTGCGTTGATTTCTAGACGGTCGAAGTTCATTCGACGCCATTTTTCTAAAGATTTCAACAATTCTTTAAAATCTCTATGTTCGGTGACCCCGGTACACGCTGTGAGGCATTTTTCGTGATTACTTAAAACCATCCTAAAAAGGCAACACGAAACCTTTGGAAGACTTTGGCTTTCACTATTTGGGGCCCTTTCGGTCAAATGTGCTTTACGGTGCCATTTTTGAGAAATCAAACATATTTTCAAAAATACTTCGAGTTAGTGAGCGGGGGTACACGCTCGAGTGTTATTTCGGAGATTTCATAAAATCAAACTAAGAATGCCTCTTACGGTCCCGGAGTAGACTTAGGGTTCGGTGCGTTGATTTCTAGACGGTCGAAGTTCATTCGGACGCCATTTTTCTAAAGATTTCAACAATTCTTTAAAATCTCTATGTTCGGTGACCCCGGGTACACGCTTTGTGAGGCATTTTTCGTGATTACTTAAAACCATCCTAAAAAGGCACACACGAAACCTTTGGAAGACTTTGGCTTTCACTATTTGGGGCCCCTTTCGGTCAAATGTGCTTTACGGTGCCATTTTGAGAAATCAAACATATTTTCAAAAATACTCGAGTTAGTGAGCGGGGTACACGCTGAGTGTTATTTCGGAGATTTCATAAAATCAAACTAAGAATGCCTCTTACTGGTCCCGGAGTAGACTTAGGGTTCGGTGCGTTGATTTCTAGGCGGTCGAAGTTCATTAGACGCCATTTTTCTAAAGATTTCAACAATTCTTTAAAATCTCTATGTTCGGTGACCCCGGTACACGCCTGTGAGGCATTTTTCGTGATTACTTAAAACCATCCTAAAAAGGCAACACGAAACCTTTGGAAGACTTTGGCTTTCACTATTTGGGGCCCTTTCGGTCAAATGTGCTTTACGGTGCCATTTTTGAGAAATCAAACATATTTTCAAAAATACTCTCGAGTTAGTGAGCCGGGGTACACGCTTTGAGTGTTATTTCGGAGATTTCATAAAATCAAACTAAGAATGCCTCTTACTGGTCCCAGAGTAGACTTAGGGTTCCGGTGCATTGATTTCTAGGACGGTCGAAGTTCATTAGACGCCATTTTTCTAAAGATTTCAACAATTCTTTAAAATCTCCATGTTCGGTGACCCCGGTACACGCGCTGTGAGGCATTTTTCGTGATTACTTAAAACCATCCTAAAAAGGCAACCACGAAACCTTTGGAAGACTTTGGCTTTCACTATTTGGGGCCCTTTCGGTCAAATGTGCTTTACGGTGCCATTTTTGAGAAATCAAACATATTTTCAAAAATACTCGGAGTTAGTGAGCGGGGTACACGCCTGAGTGTTATTTCGGAGATTTCATAAAATCAAACTAAGAATGCCTCTTACGGTCCCGGAGTAGACTTAGGGTTAGGTGCATTGATTTCTAGGCGGTCGAAGTTCATTAGACGCCATTTTTCTAAAGATTTCAACAATTCTTTAAAATCTCCATGTTCGGTGACCCCGGGTACACGCTGTGAGGCATTTTTCGTGATTACTTAAAACCATCCTAAAAAGGCAACCACGAAACCTTTGGAAGACTTTGGCTTTCACTATTTGGGGCCCTTTCGGTCAAATGTGCTTTACGGTGCCATTTTTGAGAAATCAAACATATTTTCAAAAATACTTCGAGTTAGTGAGCGGGGTACACGCCTGAGTGTTATTTCGGAGATTTCATAAAATCAAACTAAGAATGCCTCTTACGGTCCCGGAGTAGACTTAGGGTTCGGTGCATTGATTTCTAGGCGGTCGAAGTTCATTCGACGCCATTTTTCTAAAGATTTCAACAATTCTTTAAAATCTCCATGTTCGGTGACCCCGGGTACCGCTTTGTGAGGCATTTTTCGTGATTACTTAAAACCATCCTAAAAAAGGCAACACGAAACCTTTGGAAGACTTTGGCTTTCACTATTTGGGGCCCTTTCGGTCGAAATGTGCTTTACGGTGCCATTTTTGAGAAATCAAACATATTTTCAAAAATACTCGGAGTTAGTGAGCGGGTACATTTTCGGAGTGTTATTTCGGAGATTTCATAAAATCAAACTAAGAATGCCTCTTACGGTCCCAGAGTAGACTTAGGGTTCGGTGCATTGATTTCTAGACGGTCGAAGTTCATTCGACGCCATTTTTCTAAAGATTTCAACAATTCTTTAAAATCTCCATGTTCGGTGACCCCGGGTACACGCTGTGAGGCATTTTTCGTGATTACTTAAAACCATCCTAAAAAGGCAACACGAAACCTTTGGAAGACTTTGGCTTTCACTATTTGGGGCCCTTTCGGTCAAATGTGCTTTACGGTGCCATTTTAGAAATCAAACATATTTTCAAAAATACTCGAGTTAGTGAGCCGGGGGTACACGCTGAGTGTTATTTCGGAGATTTCATAAAATCAAACTAAGAATGCCTCTTCGGTCCCAGAGTAGACTTAGGGTTCGGTGCATTGATTTCTAGACGGTCGAAGTTCATTAGACGCCATTTTTCTAAAGATTTCAACAATTCTTTAAAATCTCCATGTTCGGTGACCCCCGGTACACGCTGTGTGAGGCATTTTTCGTGATTACTTAAAACCATCCTAAAAAGGCAACACGAAACCTTTGGAAGACTTTGGCTTTCACTATTTGGGGCCCTTTCGGTCAAATGTGCTTTACGGTGCCATTTTTGAGAAATCAAACATATTTTCAAAAATACTTCGAGTTAGTGAGCCGGGGTACACGCTGAGTGTTATTTCGGAGATTTCATAAAATCAAACTAAGAATGCCTCTTACGGTCCCAGAGTAGACTTAGGGTTCCGGTGCATTGATTTCTAGACGGTCGAAGTTCATTCGACGCCATTTTTCTAAAGATTTCAACAATTCTTTAAAATCTCCTATGTTCGGTGACCCCCGGTACACGTTTGTGAGGCATTTTTCGTGATTACTTAAAACCATCCTAAAAAGGCAACACGAAACCTTTGGAAGACTTTGGCTTTCACTATTTGGGGCCCTTTTCGGTCAAATGTGCTTTTACGGTGCCATTTTTGAGAAATCAAACATATTTTCAAAAATACTTCGAGTTAGTGAGCGGGGGTACACCTTGAGTGTTATTTCGGAGATTTCATAAAATCAAACTAAGAATGCCTCTTACGGTCCCAGAGTAGACTTAGGGTTCGGTGCATTGATTTCTAGACGGTCGAAGTTCATTCGACGCCATTTTTCTAAAGATTTCAACAATTCTTTAAAATCTCCATGTTCGGTGACCCCGGTACACGCCTGTGAGGCATTTTTCGTGATTACTTAAAACCATCCTAAAAAGGCGACACGAAACCTTTGGAAGACTTTGGCTTTCACTATTTGGGGCCCCTTTCGGTCAAATGTGCTTTACGGTGCCATTTTTAGAAATCAAACATATTTTCAAAAATACTCGGAGTTAGTGAGCCGGGGTACACGCTGAGTGTTATTTCGGAGATTTCATAAAATCAAACTAAGAATGCCTCTTACGGTCCCGGAGTAGACTTAGGGTTCGGTGCGTTGATTTCTAGGCGGTCGAAGTTCATTAGACGCCATTTTTCTAAAGATTTCAACAATTCTTTAAAATCTCTATGTTCGGTGACCCCCGGTACACGCTTGTGAGGCATTTTTCGTGATTACTTAAAACCATCCTAAAAAGGCAACACGAAACCTTTGGAAGACTTTGGCTTTCACTATTTGGGGCCCTTTTCGGTCAAATGTGCTTTACGAGTGCCATTTTTGAGAAATCAAACATATTTTCAAAAATACTTCGAGTTAGTGAGCCGGGGTACACGCTGAGTGTTATTTCGGAGATTTCATAAAATCAAACTAAGAATGCCTCTTACGGTCCCGGAGTAGACTTAGGGTTCCGGTGCATTGATTTCTAGACGGTCGAAGTTCATTAGACGCCATTTTTCTAAAGATTTCAACAATTCTTTAAAATCTCCATGTTCGGTGACCCCCGGTACACTTGTGAGGCATTTTTTCGTGATTACTTAAAACCATCCTAAAAAGGCGACACGAAACCTTTGGAAGACTTTGGCTTTCACTATTTGGGGCCACTTTCGGTCGAATGTGCTTTACGGTGCCATTTTAGAAATCAAACATATTTTCAAAAATACTTCGAGTTAGTGAGCAGGTACCGCTTGAGTGTTATTTCGGAGATTTCATAAAATCAAACTAAGAATGCCTCTTCGGTCCCAGGAGTAGACTTAGGGTTCGGTGCATTGATTTCTAGACGGTCGAAGTTCATTCGACGCCATTTTTCTAAAGATTTCAACAATTCTTTAAAATCTCCATGTTCGGTGACCCCGGTACACGCCGTGAGGCATTTTTCGTGATTACTTAAAACCATCCTAAAAAGGCAACACGAAACCTTTGGAAGACTTTGGCTTTCACTATTTGGGGCCCCTTTCGGTCGAATGTGCTTTACGGTGCCATTTTTTGAGAAATCAAACATATTTTCAAAAATACTCCGAGTTAGTGAAGGGGGTACACGCTTGAGTGTTATTTCGGAGATTTCATAAAATCAAACTAAGAATGCCTCTTACGGTCCCAGAGTAGACTTAGGGTTCCGGTGCGTTGATTTCTAGGCGGTCGAAGTTCATTCGACGCCATTTTTCTAAAGATTTCAACAATTCTTTAAAATCTCCATGTTCGGTGACCCCGGTACACGCTTGTGAGGCATTTTTCGTGATTACTTAAAACCATCCTAAAAAGGCAACACGAAACCTTTGGAAGACTTTGGCTTTCACTATTTGGGGCCCTTTCGGTCAAATGTGCTTTACGGTGCCATTTTGGGAAATCAAACATATTTTCAAAAATACTTCGGAGTTAGTGAGCGGGGGTACACGCTGAGTGTTATTTCGGAGATTTCATAAAATCAAACTAAGAATGCCTCTTACGGTCCCAGAGTAGACTTAGGGTTCGGTGCATTGATTTCTAGACGGTCGAAGTTCATTCAGGCGCCATTTTTCTAAAGATTTCAACAATTCTTTAAAATCTCCATGTTCGGTGACCCCGGTACACTTTGTGAGGCATTTTTCGTGATTACTTAAAACCATCCTAAAAAGGCAACACGAAACCTTTGGAAGACTTTGGCTTTCACTATTTGGGGCCCTTTCGGTCAAATGTGCTTTACGGTGCCATTTTAGGGAAATCAAACATATTTTCAAAAATACTCGGAGTTAGTGAGCCGGGGTACACGCTCGGTGTTATTTCGGAGATTTCATAAAATCAAACTAAGAATGCCTCTTACGGTCCCGGAGTAGACTTAGGGTTCCGGTGCATTGATTTCTAGACGGTCGAAGTTCATTTCGACGCCATTTTTCTAAAGATTTCAACAATTCTTTAAAATCTCCATGTTCGGTGACCCCGGTACACGCTGTGAGGCATTTTTCGTGATTACTTAAAACCATCCTAAAAAGGCAACACGAAACCTTTGGAAGACTTTGGCTTTCACTATTTGGGGCCCTTTCGGTCAAATGTGCTTTACGGTGCCATTTTTGGAAATCAAACATATTTTCAAAAATACTTCGAGTTAGTGAGCCAGGGGGTACACGCACAGTGTTATTTCGGAGATTTCATAAAATCAAACTAAGAATGCCTCTTCGGTCCCAGAGTAGACTTAGGGTTCCGGTGCGTTGATTTCTAGGCGGTCGAAGTTCATTAGACGCCATTTTTCTAAAGATTTCAACAATTCTTTAAAATCTCCTATGTTCGGTGACCCCGGTACACGCTGTGAGGCATTTTTCGTGATTACTTAAAACCATCCTAAAAAGGCAACACGAAACCTTTGGAAGACTTTGGCTTTCACTATTTGGGGCCCTTTCGGTCAAATGTGCTTTACGGTGCCATTTTTGAGAAATCAAACATATTTTCAAAAATACTTCGGAGTTAGTGAGCGGGGTACACGCTCGAGTGTTATTTCGGAGATTTCATAAAATCAAACTAAGAATGCCTCTTACGGTCCCGGAGTAGACTTAGGGTTAGGTGCGTTGATTTCTAGACGGTCGAAGTTCATTCGACGCCATTTTTCTAAAGATTTCAACAATTCTTTAAAATCTCCATGTTCGGTGACCCCGGGTACACGCTTTGTGAGGCATTTTTCGTGATTACTTAAAACCATCCTAAAAAGGCAACACGAAACCTTTGGAAGACTTTGGCTTTCACTATTTGGGGCCCTTTCGGTCAAATGTGCTTTACGGTGCCATTTTTGAGAAATCAAACATATTTTCAAAAATACTCCGGAGTTAGTGAGCGGGGGTACACCTTGAGTGTTATTTCGGAGATTTCATAAAATCAAACTAAGAATGCCTCTTACGGTCCCGGAGTAGACTTAGGGTTCCGGTGCGTTGATTTCTAGGCGGTCGAAGTTCATTAGACGCCATTTTTCTAAAGATTTCAACAATTCTTTAAAATCTCCATGTTCGGTGACCCCGGGTACACGCTTGTGAGGCATTTTTCGTGATTACTTAAAACCATCCTAAAAAGGCAACACGAAACCTTTGGAAGACTTTGGCTTTCACTATTTGGGGCCCTTTCGGTCAAATGTGCTTTACGGTGCCATTTTAGAAATCAAACATATTTTCAAAAATACTCCGAGTTAGTGAGCCAGGGGTACACGCTGGAGTGTTATTTCGGAGATTTCATAAAATCAAACTAAGAATGCCTCTTCGGTCCCGAGTAGACTTAGGGTTCCGGTGCGTTGATTTCTAGGCGGTCGAAGTTCATTCGACGCCATTTTTCTAAAGATTTCAACAATTCTTTAAAATCTCCATGTTCGGTGACCCCGGTACACGCTGTGAGGCATTTTTCGTGATTACTTAAAACCATCCTAAAAAGGCAACACGAAACCTTTGGAAGACTTTGGCTTTCACTATTTGGGGCCCTTTCGGTCAAATGTGCTTTACGAGTGCCATTTTTGAGAAATCAAACATATTTTCAAAAATACTTCGGAGTTAGTGAGCGGGAGGTACCGCCTGAGTGTTATTTCGGAGATTTCATAAAATCAAACTAAGAATGCCTCTTTCGGTCCCGGAGTAGACTTAGGGTTCGGTGCGTTGATTTCTAGGCGGTCGAAGTTCATTCGACGCCATTTTTCTAAAGATTTCAACAATTCTTTAAAATCTCCATGTTCGGTGACCCCGGGTACACGTTTGTGAGGCATTTTTCGTGATTACTTAAAACCATCCTAAAAAGGCAACACGAAACCTTTGGAAGACTTTGGCTTTCACTATTTGGGGCCCTTTCGGTCAAATGTGCTTTACGAGTGCCATTTTTGGGAAATCAAACATATTTTCAAAAATACTCCGGGTTAGTGAGCGGGGTACACGCTGAGTGTTATTTCGGAGATTTCATAAAATCAAACTAAGAATGCCTCTTACGGTCCCGGAGTAGACTTAGGGTTCGGTGCGTTGATTTCTAGGCGGTCGAAGTTCATTAGCGCCATTTTTCTAAAGATTTCAACAATTCTTTAAAATCTCCATGTTCGGTGACCCCGGTACACGCTTTGTGAGGCATTTTTTCGTGATTACTTAAAACCATCCTAAAAAGGCAACACGAAACCTTTGGAAGACTTTGGCTTTCACTATTTGGGGCCCTTTCGGTCAAATGTGCTTTACGGTGCCATTTTAGAAATCAAACATATTTTCAAAAATACTTCGGAGTTAGTGAGCGGGGTACACGCTGAGTGTTATTTCGGAGATTTCATAAAATCAAACTAAGAATGCCTCTTACGGTCCCAGAGTAGACTTAGGGTTCGGTGCATTGATTTCTAGACGGTCGAAGTTCATTCGAGCGCCATTTTTCTAAAGATTTCAACAATTCTTTAAAATCTCCATGTTCGGTGACCCCGGTACACGCTTTGTGAGGCATTTTTCGTGATTACTTAAAACCATCCTAAAAAGGCAACACGAAACCTTTGGAAGACTTTGGCTTTCACTATTTGGGGCCCTTTCGGTCAAATGTGCTTTACGGTGCCATTTTTGGGAAATCGAAACATATTTTCAAAAATACTTCGAGTTAGTGAGCGGGGTACACGCCGAGTGTTATTTCGGAGATTTCATAAAATCAAACTAAGAATGCCTCTTACGGTCCCAGAGTAGACTTAGGGTTCGGTGCATTGATTTCTAGACGGTCGAAGTTCATTCGAGCGCCATTTTTCTAAAGATTTCAACAATTCTTTAAAATCTCCATGTTCGGTGACCCCGGTACACGCTTGTGAGGCATTTTTCGTGATTACTTAAAACCATCCTAAAAAGGCAACACGAAACCTTTGGAAGACTTTGGCTTTCACTATTTGGGGCCCTTTCGGTCAAATGTGCTTTACGGTGCCATTTTAGAAATCAAACATATTTTCAAAAATACTTCGAGTTAGTGAGCCGGGGTACACGCTGAGTGTTATTTCGGAGATTTCATAAAATCAAACTAAGAATGCCTCTTCCGGTCCCGGAGTAGACTTAGGGTTCGGTGCATTGATTTCTAGACGGTCGAAGTTCATTAGACGCCATTTTTCTAAAGATTTCAACAATTCTTTAAAATCTCCATGTTCGGTGACCCCGGTCACTCTGTGAGGCATTTTTCGTGATTACTTAAAACCATCCTAAAAAGGCAACACGAAACCTTTGGAAGACTTTGGCTTTCACTATTTGGGGCCCTTTCGGTCAAATGTGCTTTACGGTGCCATTTTTGGGAAATCAAACATATTTTCAAAAATACTTCGAGTTAGTGAGCCGGGGTACACGCTGAGTGTTATTTCGGAGATTTCATAAAATCAAACTAAGAATGCCTCTTACGGTCCCGAGTAGACTTAGGGTTCGGTGCGTTGATTTCTAGACGGTCGAAGTTCATTTCGACGCCATTTTTCTAAAGATTTCAACAATTCTTTAAAATCTCCATGTTCGGTGACCCCGGTACACGCTTGTGAGGCATTTTTCGTGATTACTTAAAACCATCCTAAAAAGGCAACACGAAACCTTTGGAAGACTTTGGCTTTCACTATTTGGGGCCCTTTCGGTCAAATGTGCTTTACGGTGCCATTTTGAGAAATCAAACATATTTTCAAAAATACTCGGAGTTAGTGAGCGGGGTACACTTTGAGTGTTATTTCGGAGATTTCATAAAATCAAACTAAGAATGCCTCTTACGGTCCCAGAGTAGACTTAGGGTTCCGGTGCATTGATTTCTAGACGGTCGAAGTTCATTAGACGCCATTTTTCTAAAGATTTCAACAATTCTTTAAAATCTCCATGTTCGGTGACCCCCGGTACACGCTGTGAGGCATTTTTCGTGATTACTTAAAACCATCCTAAAAAGGCAACACGAAACCTTTGGAAGACTTTGGCTTTCACTATTTGGGGCCCTTTCGGTCAAATGTGTCTTTACGGTGCCATTTTTGAGAAATCAAACATATTTTCAAAAATACTTCGAGTTAGTGAACAGGGGTACCGCCTGAGTGTTATTTCGGAGATTTCATAAAATCAAACTAAGAATGCCTCTTCGGTCCCCGGAGTAGACTTAGGGTTCCGGTGCATTGATTTCTAGACGGTCGAAGTTCATTCGACGCCATTTTTCTAAAGATTTCAACAATTCTTTAAAATCTCCATGTTCGGTGACCCCGGTACACGCTTGTGAGGCATTTTTCGTGATTACTTAAAACCATCCTAAAAAGGCAACACGAAACCTTTGGAAGACTTTGGCTTTCACTATTTGGGGCCCTTTCGGTCAAATGTGCTTTACGGTGCCATTTTAGAAATCAAACATATTTTCAAAAATACTCGAGTTAGTGAGCGGGGGTACCGCTTGAGTGTTATTTCGGAGATTTCATAAAATCAAACTAAGAATGCCTCTTACGGTCCCGGAGTAGACTTAGGGTTAGGTGCGTTGATTTCTAGGCGGTCGAAGTTCATTCGACGCCATTTTTCTAAAGATTTCAACAATTCTTTAAAATCTCCATGTTCGGTGACCCCGGTACCGCCTTTGTGAGGCATTTTTTCGTGATTACTTAAAACCATCCTAAAAAGGCAACACGAAACCTTTGGAAGACTTTGGCTTTCACTATTTGGGGCCCTTTCGGTCAAATGTGCTTTACGGTGCCATTTTTGGGAAATCAAACATATTTTCAAAAATACTTCGAGTTAGTGAGCCGGGGTACGCGCTGAGTGTTATTTCGGAGATTTCATAAAATCAAACTAAGAATGCCTCTTCTGGTCCCGAGTAGACTTAGGGTTCGGTGCATTGATTTCTAGGCGGTCGAAGTTCATTCGACGCCATTTTTCTAAAGATTTCAACAATTCTTTAAAATCTCCATGTTCGGTGACCCCGGTACACGCCTTGTGAGGCATTTTTCGTGATTACTTAAAACCATCCTAAAAAGGCAACACGAAACCTTTGGAAGACTTTGGCTTTCACTATTTGGGGCCCTTTCGGTCAAATGTGCTTTACTGGTGCCATTTTAGAAATCAAACATATTTTCAAAAATACTCGGAGTTAGTGAGCAGGGTACACGCTGAGTGTTATTTCGGAGATTTCATAAAATCAAACTAAGAATGCCTCTTCGGTCCCGGAGTAGACTTAGGGTTCGGTGCATTGATTTCTAGGCGGTCGAAGTTCATTCGACGCCATTTTTCTAAAGATTTCAACAATTCTTTAAAATCTCCATGTTCGGTGACCCCGGTACACGCTTTGTGAGGCATTTTTCGTGATTACTTAAAACCATCCTAAAAAGGCAACACGAAACCTTTGGAAGACTTTGGCTTTCACTATTTGGGGCCCTTTCGGTCAAATGTGCTTTACGGTGCCATTTTTGAGAAATCAAACATATTTTCAAAAATACTCGAGTTAGTGAGCGGGGGTACACGCTGAGTGTTATTTCGGAGATTTCATAAAATCAAACTAAGAATGCCTCTTACGGTCCCAGAGTAGACTTAGGGTTCGGTGCATTGATTTCTAGACGGTCGAAGTTCATTCGACGCCATTTTTCTAAAGATTTCAACAATTCTTTAAAATCTCCATGTTCGGTGACCCCGGTACGCGCTTGTGAGGCATTTTTCGTGATTACTTAAAACCATCCTAAAAAGGCAACACGAAACCTTTGGAAGACTTTGGCTTTCACTATTTGGGGCCCTTTCGGTCAAATGTGCTTTACGGTGCCATTTTTGAGAAATCAAACATATTTTCAAAAATACTCGGAGTTAGTGAGCCGGGGTACACGCTGAGTGTTATTTCGGAGATTTCATAAAATCAAACTAAGAATGCCTCTTCGGTCCCGGAGTAGACTTAGGGTTCCGGTGCATTGATTTCTAGGCGGTCGAAGTTCATTCGACGCCATTTTTCTAAAGATTTCAACAATTCTTTAAAATCTCCATGTTCGGTGACCCCCGGTACACGCTGTGAGGCATTTTTCGTGATTACTTAAAACCATCCTAAAAAGGCAACACGAAACCTTTGGAAGACTTTGGCTTTCACTATTTGGGGCCCTTTCGGTCAAATGTGCTTTACGGTGCCATTTTGGGAAATCAAACATATTTTCAAAAATACTTCGAGTTAGTGAGCCGGGTACACGCTTTGAGTGTTATTTCGGAGATTTCATAAAATCAAACTAAGAATGCCTCTTCGGTCCCCGGAGTAGACTTAGGGTTCCGGTGCATTGATTTCTAGACGGTCGAAGTTCATTCAGACGCCATTTTTCTAAAGATTTCAACAATTCTTTAAAATCTCCATGTTCGGTGACCCCCGGTACCTTTGTGAGGCATTTTTCGTGATTACTTAAAACCATCCTAAAAAGGCAACACGAAACCTTTGGAAGACTTTGGCTTTCACTATTTGGGGCCCTTTCGGTCAAATGTGCTTTACGGTGCCATTTTTGAGAAATCAAACATATTTTCAAAAATACTCGGAGTTAGTGAGCGGGGTACACGCCTTTGAGTGTTATTTCGGAGATTTCATAAAATCAAACTAAGAATGCCTCTTCGGTCCCGGAGTAGACTTAGGGTTCCGGTGCATTGATTTCTAGACGGTCGAAGTTCATTTCGGCGCCATTTTTCTAAAGATTTCAACAATTCTTTAAAATCTCCATGTTCGGTGACCCCGGTACGCGCTTTGTGAGGCATTTTTCGTGATTACTTAAAACCATCCTAAAAAGGCAACACGAAACCTTTGGAAGACTTTGGCTTTCACTATTTGGGGCCCCTTTCGGTCAAATGTGCTTTACGGTGCCATTTTTGAGAAATCAAACATATTTTCAAAAATACTCTGGAGTTAGTGAGCCGGGGTACACGCTGAGTGTTATTTCGGAGATTTCATAAAATCAAACTAAGAATGCCTCTTCGGTCCCAGAGTAGACTTAGGGTTCCGGTGCATTGATTTCTAGACGGTCGAAGTTCATTCGACGCCATTTTTCTAAAGATTTCAACAATTCTTTAAAATCTCCATGTTCGGTGACCCCGGTACCCTTTGTGTGAGGCATTTTTCGTGATTACTTAAAACCATCCTAAAAAGGCAACACGAAACCTTTGGAAGACTTTGGCTTTCACTATTTTGGGGCCCTTTCGGTCAAATGTGCTTTACGGTGCCATTTTTGAGAAATCAAACATATTTTCAAAAATACTTCGAGTTAGTGAGAGGGGGTACGCGCTGAGTGTTATTTCGGAGATTTCATAAAATCAAACTAAGAATGCCTCTTACGGTCCCGGAGTAGACTTAGGGTTCGGTGCATTGATTTCTAGGCGGTCGAAGTTCATTCGACGCCATTTTTCTAAAGATTTCAACAATTCTTTAAAATCTCCATGTTCGGTGACCCCGGTACCGCCTGTGAGGCATTTTTCGTGATTACTTAAAACCATCCTAAAAAGGCAACACGAAACCTTTGGAAGACTTTGGCTTTCACTATTTGGGGCCCTTTCGGTCAAATGTGCTTTACGGTGCCATTTTAGAAATCAAACATATTTTCAAAAATACTCGAGTTAGTGAGCGGGGTACCGCTGTGAGTGTTATTTCGGAGATTTCATAAAATCAAACTAAGAATGCCTCTTTTCGGTCCCGGAGTAGACTTAGGGTTCGGTGCGTTGATTTCTAGGCGGTCGAAGTTCATTCGACGCCATTTTTCTAAAGATTTCAACAATTCTTTAAAATCTCCATGTTCGGTGACCCCAGGTACACGCTTTGTGAGGCATTTTTTCGTGATTACTTAAAACCATCCTAAAAAGGCAACACGAAACCTTTGGAAGACTTTGGCTTTCACTATTTGGGGCCCTTTCGGTCAAATGTGCTTTCGGTTGCCATTTTTAGAAATCAAACATATTTTCAAAAATACTTCGAGTTAGTGAGCGGGGTACACGCTGAGTGTTATTTCGGAGATTTCATAAAATCAAACTAAGAATGCCTCTTCGGTCCCGGAGTAGACTTAGGGTTCGGTGCGTTGATTTCTAGACGGTCGAAGTTCATTCGACGCCATTTTTCTAAAGATTTCAACAATTCTTTAAAATCTCCATGTTCGGTGACCCCGGTACCCTTGTGAGGCATTTTTCGTGATTACTTAAAACCATCCTAAAAAGGCAACACGAAACCTTTGGAAGACTTTGGCTTTCACTATTTGGGGGCCCTTTCGGTCAAATGTGCTTTACGGTGCCATTTTTGAGAAATCAAACATATTTTCAAAAATACTTCGAGTTAGTGAGCCAGGTACACGCTTGAGTGTTATTTCGGAGATTTCATAAAATCAAACTAAGAATGCCTCTTACGGTCCCAGAGTAGACTTAGGGTTCCGGTGCGTTGATTTCTAGACGGTCGAAGTTCATTCGGCGCCATTTTTCTAAAGATTTCAACAATTCTTTAAAATCTCCATGTTCGGTGACCCCGGGTACACGCTGTGAGGCATTTTTCGTGATTACTTAAAACCATCCTAAAAAGGCAACACGAAACCTTTGGAAGACTTTGGCTTTCACTATTTGGGGCCCTTTCGGTCAAATGTGCTTTACGGTGCCATTTTTGAGAAATCAAACATATTTTCAAAAATACTCGAGTTAGTGAGCGGGGTACCGCCTGAGTGTTATTTCGGAGATTTCATAAAATCAAACTAAGAATGCCTCTTACGGTCCCAGGAGTAGACTTAGGGTTCGGTGCATTGATTTCTAGGACGGTCGAAGTTCATTCAGGCGCCATTTTTCTAAAGCTTTCAACAATTCTTTAAAATCTCCATGTTCGGTGACCCCGGTTACACCTTTGTGAGGCATTTTTCGTGATTACTTAAAACCATCCTAAAAAGGCAACACGAAACCTTTGGAAGACTTCGGCTTTCACTATTTGGGGCCCTTTCGGTCAAATGTGCTTTACGGTGCCATTTTTTGGGAAATCAAACATATTTTCAAAAATACTCGAGTTAGTGAGCGGGGTACCGCCTGGGTGTTATTTCGGAGATTTCATAAAATCGAACTAAGAATGCCTCTTCGGTCCCAGGAGTAGACTTAGGGTTCCGGTGCGTTGATTTCTAGACGGTCGAAGTTCATTAGACGCCATTTTTCTAAAGATTTCAACAATTCTTTAAAATCTCCATGTTCGGTGACCCCGGTACACGCTTTGTGAGGCATTTTTCGTGATTACTTAAAACCATCCTAAAAAGGCAACACGAAACCTTTGGAAGACTTTGGCTTTCACTATTTGGGGCCCTTTCGGTCAAATGTGCTTTCCGAGTGCCATTTTTGAGAAATCGAAACATATTTTCAAAAATACTTCGGAGTTAGTGAGCGCGGGTACCGCTTGAGTGTTATTTCGGAGATTTCATAAAATCAAACTAAGAATGCCTCTTTCGGTCCCCGGAGTAGACTTAGGGTTCCGGTGCATTGATTTCTAGACGGTCGAAGTTCATTCGACGCCATTTTTCTAAAGCTTTCAACAATTCTTTAAAATCTCCATGTTCGGTGACCCCGGTACACGCTGTGAGGCATTTTTCGTGATTACTTAAAACCATCCTAAAAAGGCAACACGAAACCTTTGGAAGACTTTGGCTTTCACTATTTGGGGCCCTTTCGGTCAAATGTGCTTTACGGTGCCATTTTATAAATCAAACATATTTTCAAAAATACTTCGAGTTAGTGAGCCAGGGTACACCTTGAGTGTTATTTCGGAGATTTCATAAAATCAAACTAAGAATGCCTCTTCGGTCCCCGGAGTAGACTTAGGGTTCGGTGCATTGATTTCTAGGCGGTCGAAGTTCATTAGACGCCATTTTTCTAAAGCTTTCAACAATTCTTTAAAATCTCCATGTTCGGTGACCCCCGGTACACTTGTGAGGCATTTTTCGTGATTACTTAAAACCATCCTAAAAAGGCAACACGAAACCTTTGGAAGACTTTGGCTTTCACTATTTGGGGCCCTTTCGGTCAAATGTGCTTTTTACGGTGCCATTTTTTGGGAAATCAAACATATTTTCAAAAATACTCGAGTTAGTGAGCCGGGGGTACACGCCGAGTGTTATTTCGGAGATTTCATAAAATCAAACTAAGAATGCCTCTTCGGTCCCGAGTAGACTTAGGGTTCCGGTGCATTGATTTCTAGGCGGTCGAAGTTCATTAGGCGCCATTTTTCTAAAGCTTTCAACAATTCTTTAAAATCTCCATGTTCGGTGACCCCGGTACCGCCTTTGTGAGGCATTTTTCGTGATTACTTAAAACCATCCTAAAAAGGCAACACGAAACCTTTGGAAGACTTTGGCTTTCACTATTTGGGGCCCTTTCGGTCAAATGTGCTTTACGGGTGCCATTTTTGAGAAATCAAACATATTTTCAAAAATACTCCGGAGTTAGTGAGCGGGGTACACGCTGAGTGTTATTTCGGAGATTTCATAAAATCAAACTAAGAATGCCTCTTACGGTCCCGGAGTAGACTTAGGGTTCGGTGCATTGATTTCTAGACGGTCGAAGTTCATTCGGGCGCCATTTTTCTAAAGATTTCAACAATTCTTTAAAATCTCCATGTTCGGTGACCCCGGTACACTGTGTGAGGCATTTTTCGTGATTACTTAAAACCATCCTAAAAAGGCAACACGAAACCTTTGGAAGACTTTGGCTTTCACTATTTGGGGCCCTTTTCGGTCAAATGTGCTTTACGGTGCCATTTTTGAGAAATCAAACATATTTTCAAAAATACTCGAGTTAGTGAGCGGGGTACACCTTGAGTGTTATTTCGGAGATTTCATAAAATCAAACTAAGAATGCCTCTTCGGTCCCGGAGTAGACTTAGGGTTCGGTGCATTGATTTCTAGACGGTCGAAGTTCATTCAGGCGCCATTTTTCTAAAGCTTTCAACAATTCTTTAAAATCTCCATGTTCGGTGACCCCGGTACACGCTGTGAGGCATTTTTCGTGATTACTTAAAACCATCCTAAAAAGGCAACACGAAACCTTTGGAAGACTTTGGCTTTCACTATTTGGGGCCCTTTTCGGTCGAATGTGCTTTACGGTGCCATTTTGGGAAATCAAACATATTTTCAAAAATACTTCGAGTTAGTGAGCGGGGTACGCGCTGAGTGTTATTTCGGAGATTTCATAAAATCAAACTAAGAATGCCTCTTACGGTCCCAGAGTAGACTTAGGGTTCGGTGCATTGATTTCTAGGCGGTCGAAGTTCATTCGACGCCATTTTTCTAAAGATTTCAACAATTCTTTAAAATCTCCATGTTCGGTGACCCCGGTACACCTTGTGAGGCATTTTTCGTGATTACTTAAAACCATCCTAAAAAAGGCAACACGAAACCTTTGGAAGACTTTGGCTTTCACTATTTGGGGCCCTTTTCGGTCAAATGTGCTTTCCGGTGCCATTTTTGGGAAATCAAACATATTTTCAAAAATACTTCGAGTTAGTGAACGGGGTACACGCTGAGTGTTATTTCGGAGATTTCATAAAATCAAACTAAGAATGCCTCTTACGGTCCCAGAGTAGACTTAGGGTTCCGGTGCATTGATTTCTAGACGGTCGAAGTTCATTCGGCGCCATTTTTCTAAAGATTTCAACAATTCTTTAAAATCTCCATGTTCGGTGACCCCGGTACACTTTGTGAGGCATTTTTCGTGATTACTTAAAACCATCCTAAAAAGGCAACACGAAACCTTTGGAAGACTTTGGCTTTCACTATTTGGGGCCCTTTCGGTCAAATGTGCTTTACGGTGCCATTTTTGAGAAATCAAACATATTTTCAAAAATACTCGGAGTTAGTGAGCGGGGTACACGCCTGAGTGTTATTTCGGAGATTTCATAAAATCAAACTAAGAATGCCTCTTCGGTCCCAGAGTAGACTTAGGGTTCCGGTGCGTTGATTTCTAGGACGGTCGAAGTTCATTCGGCGCCATTTTTCTAAAGATTTCAACAATTCTTTAAAATCTCCATGTTCGGTGACCCCCGGTACACGCTGTGAGGCATTTTTCGTGATTACTTAAAACCATCCTAAAAAGGCGACCACGAAACCTTTGGAAGACTTTGGCTTTCACTATTTGGGGCCCTTTCGGTCAAATGTGCTTTACGGTGCCATTTTAGAAATCAAACATATTTTCAAAAATACTTCGAGTTAGTGAGCGGGGGTACACGCTGAGTGTTATTTCGGAGATTTCATAAAATCAAACTAAGAATGCCTCTTCGGTCCCGGAGTAGACTTAGGGTTCGGTGCATTGATTTCTAGGCGGTCGAAGTTCATTCGACGCCATTTTTCTAAAGATTTCAACAATTCTTTAAAATCTCCATGTTCGGTGACCCCGGTACCCGTTGTGAGGCATTTTTCGTGATTACTTAAAACCATCCTAAAAAGGCAACACGAAACCTTTGGAAGACTTTGGCTTTCACTATTTGGGGCCCTTTCGGTCAAATGTGCTTTACGGTGCCATTTTAGAAATCAAACATATTTTCAAAAATACTTCGAGTTAGTGAGCAGGGTACACGTTTGAGTGTTATTTCGGAGATTTCATAAAATCGAAACTAAGAATGCCTCTTACGGTCCCGAGGTAGACTTAGGGTTCGGTGCATTGATTTCTAGGCGGTCGAAGTTCATTAGGCGCCATTTTTCTAAAGCTTTCAACAATTCTTTAAAATCTCCATGTTCGGTGACCCCGGTACCGCTTTGTGAGGCATTTTTCGTGATTACTTAAAACCATCCTAAAAAGGCAACACGAAACCTTTGGAAGACTTTGGCTTTCACTATTTGGGGGCCCTTTCGGTCAAATGTGCTTTACGGTGCCATTTTGGGAAATCAAACATATTTTCAAAAATACTCGAGTTAGTGAGCGGGGGTACACGTTGAGTGTTATTTCGGAGATTTCATAAAATCAAACTAAGAATGCCTCTTACGGTCCCCGGAGTAGACTTAGGGTTCCGGTGCGTTGATTTCTAGACGGTCGAAGTTCATTGAGCGCCATTTTTCTAAAGATTTCAACAATTCTTTAAAATCTCCATGTTCGGTGACCCCGGTACCGCCTTGTGAGGCATTTTTCGTGATTACTTAAAACCATCCTAAAAAGGCGACACGAAACCTTTGGAAGACTTCGGCTTTCACTATTTGGGGCCCTTTCGGTCAAATGTGCTTTACGGTGCCATTTTTGAGAAATCAAACATATTTTCAAAAATACTTCGAGTTAGTGAGCGGGGTACACGCGAGTGTTATTTCGGAGATTTCATAAAATCGAACTAAGAATGCCTCTTACGGTCCCGAGTAGACTTAGGGTTCGGTGCGTTGATTTCTAGGCGGTCGAAGTTCATTTCGACGCCATTTTTCTAAAGATTTCAACAATTCTTTAAAATCTCCATGTTCGGTGACCCCGGTACACGCTTGTGAGGCATTTTTCGTGATTACTTAAAACCATCCTAAAAAGGCAACACGAAACCTTTGGAAGACTTTGGCTTTCACTATTTGGGGCCCTTTCGGTCAAATGTGCTTTACGGTGCCATTTTTGGGAAATCAAACATATTTTCAAAAATACTTCGAGTTAGTGAGCGCGGGTACACGCCTGAGTGTTATTTCGGAGATTTCATAAAATCAAACTAAGAATGCCTCTTACGGTCCCGGAGTAGACTTAGGGTTCGGTGCGTTGATTTCTAGACGGTCGAAGTTCATTGAGCGCCATTTTTCTAAAGATTTCAACAATTCTTTAAAATCTCCATGTTCGGTGACCCCAGGTACACGCTTGTGAGGCATTTTTCGTGATTACTTAAAACCATCCTAAAAAGGCAACACGAAACCTTTGGAAGACTTCGGCTTTCACTATTTGGGGCCCTTTCGGTCAAATGTGCTTTACGGTGCCATTTTGGAAATCAAACATATTTTCAAAAATACTTCGAGTTAGTGAGCGGGGTACACGCTGAGTGTTATTTCGGAGATTTCATAAAATCAAACTAAGAATGCCTCTTACGGTCCCGAGTAGACTTAGGGTTCGGTGCATTGATTTCTAGACGGTCGAAGTTCATTGAGCGCCATTTTTCTAAAGATTTCAACAATTCTTTAAAATCTCCATGTTCGGTGACCCCGGTACACGCTGTGAGGCATTTTTCGTGATTACTTAAAACCATCCTAAAAAGGCAACACGAAACCTTTGGAAGACTTTGGCTTTCACTATTTGGGGCCCTTTCGGTCAAATGTGCTTTACGGTGCCATTTTTGAGAAATCAAACATATTTTCAAAAATACTTCGAGTTAGTGAACGGGGTACCTTTGAGTGTTA
Organism: Beta corolliflora; assembly: GCA_947648045.1. Taxonomy (NCBI): domain Eukaryota; kingdom Viridiplantae; phylum Streptophyta; class Magnoliopsida; order Caryophyllales; family Amaranthaceae; genus Beta; species Beta corolliflora. Next base: position 107,055 of record CANSZD010000827.1, read on the forward strand.
TTTCGGAGATTTCATAAAATCAAACTAAGAATGCCTCTTACGGTCCCAGGAGTAGACTTAGGGTTCCGGTGCATTGATTTCTAGGCGGTCGAAGTTCATTCGAGCGCCATTTTTCTAAAGATTTCAACAATTCTTTAAAATCTCCATGTTCGGTGACCCCGGTACACGCTGTGAGGCATTTTTCGTGATTACTTAAAACCATCCTAAAAAGGCGACACGAAACCTTTGGAAGACTTTGGCTTTCACTATTTGGGGCCCTTTCGGTCATATGTGCTTTACGGTGCCATTTTTGGAAATCAAACATATTTTCAAAAATACTCGGAGTTAGTGAGCGGGGGTACCGCTGAGTGTTATTTCGGAGATTTCATAAAATCAAACTAAGAATGCCTCTTCGGTCCCAGAGTAGACTTAGGGTTCGGTGCATTGATTTCTAGGCGGTCGAAGTTCATTGAGCGCCATTTTTCTAAAGATTTCAACAATTCTTTAAAATCTCCATGTTCGGTGACCCCGGTACCCGCTTGTGAGGCATTTTTCGTGATTACTTAAAACCATCCTAAAAAGGCAACCGCGAAACCTTTGGAAGACTTTGGCTTTCACTATTTGGGGCCCTTTCGGTCAAATGTGCTTTACGGTGCCATTTTTGAGAAATCAAACATATTTTCAAAAATACTCTGGAGTTAGTGAACGGGGTACCGCTGAGTGTTATTTCGGAGATTTCATAAAATCAAACTAAGAATGCCTCTTCGGTCCCGGAGTAGACTTAGGGTTCGGTGCGTTGATTTCTAGACGGTCGAAGTTCATTAGACGCCATTTTTCTAAAGATTTCAACAATTCTTTAAAATCTCCATGTTCGGTGACCCCGGTACACTTTGTGAGGCATTTTTCGTGATTACTTAAAACCATCCTAAAAAGGCAACACGAAACCTTTGGAAGACTTTGGCTTTCACTATTTGGGGCCCTTTCGGTCAAATGTGCTTTACGGTGCCATTTTTAGAAATCAAACATATTTTCAAAAATACTTCGGAGTTAGTGAGCGGGGTACACGCTCAGTGTTATTTCGGAGATTTCATAAAATCAAACTAAGAATGCCTCTTCGGTCCCGGGAGTAGACTTAGGGTTCAGGTGCATTGATTTCTAGGCGGTCGAAGTTCATTGGGCGCCATTTTTCTAAAGATTTCAACAATTCTTTAAAATCTCCATGTTCGGTGACCCCGGTACACGCTTTGTGAGGCATTTTTCGTGATTACTTAAAACCATCCTAAAAAGGCAACACGAAACCTTTGGAAGACTTTGGCTTTCACTATTTGGGGCCCTTTTCGGTCGAATGTGCTTTACGGGTGCCATTTTTGAGAAATCAAACATATTTTCAAAAATACTTCGAGTTAGTGAGCAGGGTACCGCTTTGAGTGTTATTTCGGAGATTTCATAAAATCAAACTAAGAATGCCTCTTACGGTCCCAGGAGTAGACTTAGGGTTCCGGTGCATTGATTTCTAGGCGGTCGAAGTTCATTAGCGCCATTTTTCTAAAGATTTCAACAATTCTTTAAAATCTCCATGTTCGGTGACCCCGGTACACGCTTGTGAGGCATTTTTCGTGATTACTTAAAACCATCCTAAAAAGGCAACACGAAACCTTTGGAAGACTTTGGCTTTCACTATTTGGGGCCCTTTCGGTCAAATGTGCTTTACGGTGCCATTTTTTAAATCAAACATATTTTCAAAAATACTCCGAGTTAGTGAGCGGGGGTACGCTTTGAGTGTTATTTCGGAGATTTCATAAAATCAAACTAAGAATGCCTCTTACGGTCCCGGGAGTAGACTTAGGGTTAGGTGCATTGATTTCTAGACGGTCGAAGTTCATTCGGCGCCATTTTTCTAAAGATTTCAACAATTCTTTAAAATCTCCATGTTCGGTGACCCCGGTACACGCTGTGAGGCATTTTTCGTGATTACTTAAAACCATCCTAAAAAGGCAACACGAAACCTTTGGAAGACTTCGGCTTTCACTATTTGGGGCCCCTTTCGGTCAAATGTGCTTTTACGGTGCCATTTTTGGGAAATCAAACATATTTTCAAAAATACTTCGAGTTAGTGAGCCGGGGTACACGCCGAGTGTTATTTCGGAGATTTCATAAAATCAAACTAAGAATGCCTCTTACGGTCCCAGGAGTAGACTTAGGGTTCGGTGCGTTGATTTCTAGGCGGTCGAAGTTCATTAGACGCCATTTTTCTAAAGATTTCAACAATTCTTTAAAATCTCCATGTTCGGTGACCCCGGGTACCGCCTGTGAGGCATTTTTCGTGATTACTTAAAACCATCCTAAAAAGGCAACACGAAACCTTTGGAAGACTTTGGCTTTCACTATTTGGGGCCCTTTCGGTCAAATGTGCTTTACGGTGCCATTTTTGGGAAATCAAACATATTTTCAAAAATACTCAGGAGTTAGTGAGCCGGGGTACGCGCTGAGTGTTATTTCGGAGATTTCATAAAATCAAACTAAGAATGCCTCTTACGGTCCCGGAGTAGACTTAGGGTTAGGTGCGTTGATTTCTAGACGGTCGAAGTTCATTCGACGCCATTTTTCTAAAGATTTCAACAATTCTTTAAAATCTCCATGTTCGGTGACCCGGGGTACCGCCTGTGAGGCATTTTTCGTGATTACTTAAAACCATCCTAAAAAGGCAACACGAAACCTTTGGAAGACTTTGGCTTTCACTATTTGGGGCCCTTTCGGTCAAATGTGCTTTACGGTGCCATTTTTGAGAAATCAAACATATTTTCAAAAATACTCGAGTTAGTGAGCGAGGTACACGTTGAGTGTTATTTCGGAGATTTCATAAAATCAAACTAAGAATGCCTCTTACGGTCCCGAGTAGACTTAGGGTTCGGTGCATTGATTTCTAGACGGTCGAAGTTCATTCAGGCGCCATTTTTCTAAAGCTTTCAACAATTCTTTAAAATCTCCATGTTCGGTGACCCCGGTACCGTTTGTGAGGCATTTTTCGTGATTACTTAAAACCATCCTAAAAAGGCAACGCGAAACCTTTGGAAGACTTCGGCTTTCACTATTTGGGGCCCTTTCGGTCAAATGTGCTTTACCGGTGCCATTTTAGAAATCAAACATATTTTCAAAAATACTCCGAGTTAGTGAGCCGGGGTACCGCCTGAGTGTTATTTCGGAGATTTCATAAAATCAAACTAAGAATGCCTCTTACGGTCCCAGAGTAGACTTAGGGTTCGGTGCGTTGATTTCTAGACGGTGGAAGTTCATTCGAGCGCCATTTTTCTAAAGATTTCAACAATTCTTTAAAATCTCCATGTTCGGTGACCCCGGTACACTTTGTGAGGCATTTTTCGTGATTACTTAAAACCATCCTAAAAAGGCAACACGAAACCTTTGGAAGACTTTGGCTTTCACTATTTGGGGCCCTTTTCGGTCAAATGTGCTTTACGGTGCCATTTTTGAGAAATCAAACATATTTTCAAAAATACTCGGGAGTTAGTGAGCCAGGGGTACGCGCTGAGTGTTATTTCGGAGATTTCATAAAATCAAACTAAGAATGCCTCTTCGGTCCCGAGTAGACTTAGGGTTCCGGTGCATTGATTTCTAGACGGTCGAAGTTCATTAGCGCCATTTTTCTAAAGATTTCAACAATTCTTTAAAATCTCCATGTTCGGTGACCCCGGTACCGCTGTGAGGCATTTTTCGTGATTACTTAAAACCATCCTAAAAAGGCAACACGAAACCTTTGGAAGACTTTGGCTTTCACTATTTGGGGCCCTTTCGGTCAAATGTGTCTTTCGGTGCCATTTTAGAGAAATCAAACATATTTTCAAAAATACTCGAGTTAGTGAGCGGGGTACACTTGGAGTGTTATTTCGGAGATTTCATAAAATCAAACTAAGAATGCCTCTTCTGGTCCCGAGTAGACTTAGGGTTCGGTGCATTGATTTCTAGGCGGTCGAAGTTCATTCGAGCGCCATTTTTCTAAAGATTTCAACAATTCTTTAAAATCTCCATGTTCGGTGACCCCCGGTACACGCTTGTGAGGCATTTTTCGTGATTACTTAAAACCATCCTAAAAGGCAACACGAAACCTTTGGAAGACTTTGGCTTTCACTATTTGGGGCCCTTTCGGTCAAATGTGCTTTTACGGTGCCATTTTTGAGAAATCAAACATATTTTCAAAAATACTTCGAGTTAGTGAGCAGGTACACGCTGAGTGTTATTTCGGAGATTTCATAAAATCAAACTAAGAATGCCTCTTCGGTCCCGAGTAGACTTAGGGTTCGGTGCGTTGATTTCTAGACGGTCGAAGTTCATTAGGCGCCATTTTTCTAAAGATTTCAACAATTCTTTAAAATCTCCATGTTCGGTGACCCCGGTCACGCGCTGTGAGGCATTTTTCGTGATTACTTAAAACCATCCTAAAAGGCAACACGAAACCTTTGGAAGACTTTGGCTTTCACTATTTGGGGCCCTTTCGGTCAAATGTGCTTTCTGATTGCCATTTTAAAGAAATCGAAACATATTTTCAAAAATACTCGGAGTTAGTGAGCGGGGGTACACGCTGAGTGTTATTTCGGAGATTTCATAAAATCAAACTAAGAATGCCTCTTCGGTCCCAGAGTAGACTTAGGGTTCCGGTGCATTGATTTCTAGACGGTCGAAGTTCATTAGGCGCCATTTTTCTAAAGATTTCAACAATTCTTTAAAATCTCCATGTTCGGTGACCCCCGGTACCTTTGTGAGGCATTTTTCGTGATTACTTAAAACCATCCTAAAAAGGCAACACGAAACCTTTGGAAGACTTTGGCTTTCACTATTTGGGGCCCTTTCGGTCGAATGTGCTTTACGGTGCCATTTTGAGAAATCGAACATATTTTCAAAAATACTCGGAGTTAGTGAGCAGGGGTACGCGCCAGTGTTATTTCGGAGATTTCATAAAATCAAACTAAGAATGCCTCTTCGGTCCCAGAGTAGACTTAGGGTTCGGTGCATTGATTTCTAGACGGTCGAAGTTCATTAGACGCCATTTTTCTAAAGATTTCAACAATTCTTTAAAATCTCCATGTTCGGTGACCCCGGTACCGCGCCTTTGTGAGGCATTTTTCGTGATTACTTAAAACCATCCTAAAAAGGCAACACGAAACCTTTGGAAGACTTTGGCTTTCACTATTTGGGCCCTTTCGGTCAAATGTGCTTTACGGTGCCATTTTGGGAAATCGAAACATATTTTCAAAAATACTCGGAGTTAGTGAGCAGGGTACACGCTTGAGTGTTATTTCGGAGATTTCATAAAATCAAACTAAGAATGCCTCTTACGGTCCCAGAGTAGACTTAGGGTTCCGGTGCGTTGATTTCTAGACGGTCGAAGTTCATTCGGCGCCATTTTTCTAAAGATTTCAACAATTCTTTAAAATCTCCATGTTCGGTGACCCCGGTACCTTTGTGAGGCATTTTTCGTGATTACTTAAAACCATCCTAAAAGGCAACACGAAACCTTTGGAAGACTTTGGCTTTCACTATTTGGGGCCCTTTCGGTCAAATGTGCTTTACGGTGCCATTTTTGGGAAATCAAACATATTTTCAAAAATACTTAGTTGTTAGTAAGAGGGTACCGCTTGAGTGTTATTTCGGAGATTTCATAAAATCAAACTAAGAATGCCTCTTATGGTCCCCGAGTAGACTTAGGGTTAGGTGCGTTGATTTTCTAGGCGGTCGAAGTTCATTCGACGCCATTTTTCTAAAGATTTCAACAATTCTTTAAAATCTCTATGTTCGGTGACCCCGGTACACGCCTGTGAGGCATTTTTCGTGATTACTTAAAACCATCCTAAAAAAAAAGGCAACACGAAACCTTTGGAAGACTTTGGCTTTCACTATTTGGGGCCCTTTCGGTCAAATGTGCTTTACTGGTGCCATTTTGAGAAATCAAACATATTTTCAAAAATACCTCGAGTTAGTGAGCACAGGTACGCGCTGAGTGTTATTTCGGAGATTTCATAAAATCAAACTAAGAATGCCTCTTACGGTCCCAGAGTAGACTTAGGGTTCGGTGCATTGATTTCTAGACGGTCGAAGTTCATTAGGCGCCATTTTTCTAAAGATTTCAACAATTCTTTAAAATCTCCATGTTCGGTGACCCCCGGTACACGCTTGTGAGGCATTTTTCGTGATTACTTAAAACCATCCTAAAAGGCGACACGAAACCTTTGGAAGACTTTGGCTTTCACTATTTGGGGCCCTTTCGGTCAAATGTGCTTTACGGTGCCATTTTAGAAATCAAACATATTTTCAAAAATACTCCGAGTTAGTGAGCCGGGGTACACGCTTCGAGTGTTATTTCGGAGATTTCATAAAAATCAAACTAAGAATGCCTCTTCGGTCCCCGAGTAGACTTAGGGTTCGGTGCGTTGATTTCTAGACGGTCGAAGTTCATTAGGCGCCATTTTTCTAAAGATTTCAACAATTCTTTAAAATCTCTATGTTCGGTGACCCCGGTACACTTTTGTGAGGCATTTTTCGTGATTACTTAAAACCATCCCTAAAAGGCAACACGAAACCTTTGGAAGACTTTGGCTTTCACTATTTGGGGCCCTTTCGGTCAAATGTGCTTTACGAGTGCCATTTTTGAGAAATCGAAACATATTTTCAAAAATACTCGAGTTAGTGAGCAGGGGTACACGCTCGAGTGTTATTTCGGAGATTTCATAAAATCGAAACTAAGAATGCCTCTTACGGTCCCCGAGTAGACTTAGGGTTAGGTGCATTGATTTTTAGGCGGTCGAAGTTCATTCGACGCCATTTTTCTAAAGATTTCAACAATTCTTTAAAATCTCTATGTTCGGTGACCCCGGTACACGCTGTGAGGCATTTTTCGTGATTACCTTAAAACCATCCTAAAAGGCAACACGAAACCTTTGGAAGACTTTGGCTTTCACTATTTGGGGCCCTTTCGGTCAAATGTGCTTTACGGTGCCATTTTTAGAAATCAAACATATTTTCAAAAATACTCCGAGTTAGTGAGGCAGGGGTACACGCCTGAGTGTTATTTCGGAGATTTCATTAAAATCAAACTAAGAATGCCTCTTACGGTCCCGGAGTAGACTTAGGGTTCCGGTGCATTGATTTCTAGACGGTCGAAGTTCATTGACGCCATTTTTCTAAAGATTTCAACAATTCTTTAAAATCTCTATGTTCGGTGACCCCAGGTACGCGCACGTGAGGCATTTTTTCGTGATTACTTAAAACCATCCTAAAAAGGCAACACGAAACCTTTGGAAGACTTTGGCTTTCACTATTTGGGGCCCTTTCGGTCAAATGTGCTTTACGGTGCCATTTTTAGAAATCGAACATATTTTCAAAAATACTCAGGAGTTAGTGGGCAGGTACACGCCTGAGTGTTATTTGGAGATTTCATAAAATCAAACTAAGAATGCCTCTTTGGTCCCAGAGTAGACTTAGGGTTCGGTGCATTGATTTCTAGACGGTCGAAGTTCATTCAGCGCCATTTTTCTAAAAGATTTCAACAATTCTTTAAAATCTCTATGTTCGGTGACCCCGGTACTGGCACGTGAGGCATTTTTCGTGATTACTTAAAACCATCCTAAAAGGCAACACGAAACCTTTGGAAGACTTTGGCTTTCACTATTTGGGGCCCTTTCGGTCGAATGTGCTTTACGGTGCCATTTTGGAAATCGAACATATTTTCAAAAATACTCTGAGTTAGTGAGCGGGGTACACGCCTGAGTGTTATTTCGGAGATTTCATAAAATCAAACTAAGAATGCCTCTTCGGTCCCGAAGTAGACTTAGGGTTCGGTGCATTGATTTCTAGACGGTCGAAGTTCATTACGTGCCATTTTTCTAAAGATTTCAACAATTCTTTAAAATCTCTATGTTCGGTGACCCCGGGTACGCCTGTGAGGCATTTTTCGTGATTACTTAAAACCATCCCTAAAAGGCACACGAAACCTTTGGAAGACTTTGGCTTT
>CANSZD010000828.1:0-103378 GCA_947648045.1 Beta corolliflora
GGTTTGTTTTATTTTTTTTTTTTTCGTTTTTAGTTTTATTCGCTTATTTTGTTGTGAATAACTATCATGTAATTTCATGTTCTTGTAGATCGAGGGTTAGTTTCATTTCTTTTTCATTTTTAGTTATTTAATTTGTGCTCGTAATTTTGTTTTTTGTTAATTAATTTATGTTTCGTAAATTATGTAATTTATATTCCTCCGTCCCGTAAAGATCTCGAACATTTGTTGGGACACGTAGTTTAAGGTGATAAGTTGTGGTGTGGTTATCAAATGTTATTTTATTTAAAAGTAGATGTGATAGGAGTTGGTGGGGTATTTTTTTATTAGATGGGAGGTGAGTTTTGTAACTTTTTATCGTTGAAAAGGTAGAGTGTGGGCCAAAGATGTGTAAAAGAAATAATATATTAATGGTGGGACCATGCAAGAATGGAAGTGTTCAAACTAATTTGGGCCAAACATGTTTAAAGTGTTTCGACTATTCCTGGGACTGAGGTAGTATAATTTATGGTTTGAAATTTATTTAAATCATGCTTTGTAATTCATTTTTTTTTTTGCTAAGTAGGAGAAGTATTATAACACCAAAAGAAATTTACAACCTAAAGGATCGAAGGAAGGGCAAACCAACTGGGTTGGACTCCCCTAACACCAAACGACCCTAGAACAACACCAACTATTCATCATCTTAACATCAATTGATCAAACCAATTACTATCTCTAACTGAAATTTTTTTGAGGTTTAACACCATGGAGTCGTATTATCATCAGAACTTTGAGCTGCTTAACAATTTTATCAGGGATTCAAACAGTGCCATTCCACCAAGCTTCATTCCTATCCCACCATATTGTATAAACCAAAGCATTCAAACAAGCGAAATGACTTTCTTCCGAAAATGACTCTTACTAGTTACTCTTTAACAGCAAAAATTAGTCTCGATACGATTCTACGGTTTGTCTGCACTTGCAACCATCGTAAAATAGTATCCAAGCATCTATTTGCATAATTACAATGAAAGAAAAGATGCAGGTTAGATTTAGTGCCATCATGGCAGAGTAAACATCTACTAGAATCAGTCAGCCCCATTTGCAACAACCTATCAGTGGTCTTTAATCTTTCATGCATAACCAACCAACAGATTATTTTATGTTTGGGAATAGAAAGCCTATTCATGCATAACCAACCAGGCACTTGAAGCCAAGGAGCGAAGAAAATAGCCCAAGCCCGATCTCATCGGGCGCCCTGATCCCGATCGGGCGTCCACAAGTGCGAGCAAGAAGTTTTGTTGCGGGCCCGATCAGGCACTGTTCGCCCAATCGTTGTTCGGTTGTTGAGGCCCGAGGGCGCTTGAGCTCGATTCCATCGGGCGTTTTTGTTTAAGTTGTGCTTTGAGTTGTGAGAACGATGCTTGAGCCCGATTACATCGGGCGGGTTAGGCCCGATCGGGCGCTTCCGATTTCACTAATTTTTATATTTTCGGGCTAGTTTTTGTATTACTTTTCCTATCTGTTTTAGGTTTAGTATAAATAGGAAAAAACGTGAATATTGCTTAACACCTTTTGTTTTACCTTTGGTTTTCCTAGTTTTCTCTAGAGAGATTCACAAACCTTATTTTATTGCTTTTCTCTTTGGATTCAAGATTAGATCTTTGGATTCTTCACAAGTTCAATATAGTTCTTCAATTTGTTAATCTTTTCTATTGCTTTCTCTATTATTATTGCTTAGATTAATTTCTTAGTTATTTGCAATTATTCTAAGTATGAATTTTTATATTGATATTGTTATTGCTTTCAAAAACATGAGTGATTAGTCCTATTTCTAGGGTTGTGGGGATCTATGTATCCAATGAGGGATTGATAGATTAGTTTGATTGCCTTTTATTTCAATTGATTCCTATGGTTGAATCGTTCATGCTAGATTTATAAAGTAGGCTTGATTTGTATTTATACTATCGCAATATCGATCCGCTTCGAGAGGAGAGATATCGTATAGGCTTTGAATCATTAGGCAGAGTGATCCTTAACCATGCGAGAGCGGCTGGGTGATCTTTGAGGGAGGTAATGTTCGAGAGAAATTGCATGTGCGTGCCCTAGGTAAATTGACTTATTAGGTAGTTGTTATTCGTCCCTGATTTCCCGAATTGTATGCATAGTGATCCATGATCCTAGTTTTTATTAATTGATTTATTCCCTCATACTCAATTCGCTATTAGTTTAATTTAGTTATTAAAAATCCAATCTTTTGATAGTTAGTATAATATTAGAGTTCAGATATAATAGTATAGCTATCTCCCGTGGATTCGATCCCGACTTCCCTGACTACTAGTTAGTGGACCTTAGTTATTTTTGAATAGGTGATACGACTTTAGCCTGTCAGCCTTATATTAATTACAGACTCATACACAATTCTTCTTTCATGCAACTGAGAACCAAGAAGCATTTTATAATAGTCAAGAAAAGCATAATTTACCTCCTGGGTGGTCTCCTTCCAATTGCCATCCTTGTCATGAATGGCATAAATAGTATTGTGCAATCTTCGAGCTCTGATAGATTTATGGAACATGGATGAGTTCTCATCCCCGTCTATACTCCACTTCATCTTAGCCTTTTGAGCCATGAAAGAAATATAAGCCGAAGGAACTCGCTTATATTCCCGGCTGTGACCTCACTTTCATGTCGCCTAAGAGCCAAAGTTGCTAGGGTCTTCATGAAGAGTAACTTGAGTCTCCATCAGCACCTTAGCAGCCAGAGTATCTTTACATTGAATATCATAATACCCTTCTGCATTTAATTTTCTTAATTCTTTTTTAATCAACTTTAATCTACTCACCACCCTGTACATATGATGACCCTGGGCACCAAAGCACTCCAGAAGAGCTAATAATGGACACAAAATTTGGAGCCTCACTCCACATTTTAAAGTATCTGAATGGATGTTTACCTTGAATCAGATGAGGGTAAACATTTATGATCATGGGACAATGGTCAAACTGACCTTCAGACATAAAATGAGTTGCAGCTGTAGGGTATGCTTCCACCCAATTATCATTCACCATAACTCTGTCTAGCTTACAAAACACTCTACTGTCACCCATTTGCTTGTTATTCCATGTGTACAAACATCTAGATCTACTCATATCTTGCAGACCACACACTTGCATACACTCCCTCAAAGGAATTAATTCCTGCATCCTAACAGCAGCTCCAATCCTTTCCTCAAGAGCCATGATACAGTTAAAACCACTAGCTACAATCCATGGACCTTTGCAATCCTCCACTAAACTCTTCAAATCTGACCATAATTCCTCCCTTCCTTGTATATCATTGAAGGCATATATACAAGAAAGTTATAAAAAAAAGATTTTGCACCACTTACAAGAGCCACTACACAATGGATCATCCGACTTGAACATGCTACTATACTAACCCGAAAACTTTGGGGATTCCGGGGCTAACACCACTACTCTTCCCCCATTATGATAACTTGAATTAGAGGAAAAACACCAACTCAGTAAAAGCAACTTGATAAAGACAGCCCATATTAACTGCCTTTACCTTAGTCTCAAGAAGGCTAACAAGACCACTTTCTGAGTGCTAAGGAACTTCTTCACTTCCTTTTGCTTTTGTGGATTGTTAACCCCCTGACATTCCAAATGGCTATTTTATCCATTTTCCAAAGGAGGTTAGCTACCCCCGAATTCCTCCTAGCACCATTTGAACACCGAACTTGCCCAATCATCACCTCAACTCCGTGGATTGTCCGTAGTTTGGAAATTATTCTGAACCACAACGAGACTAGTGCTCAAAATAATTCTTCTAGCGGGATTTCGAACGAGTTGAAATTCCTGAACATTATCAGCCTGTTTATCTTTACTTTCATCCTTCTCCTGTCAACAGTCTTTGCAACAATCTTTGGTCTCCATTCCTGCCTAGCAACAGGTTTTTTACACTCCACCATGACCCATTCCTTTACAGCTTGCACATCGAATAGGCTTCCAATCATACTCCACTTTCACACCTATCACCTTATTATGCTCATTTAGGAAAGAAATTTCCTCAGGAAACTCCTGATCCAACTTCACCTCTATCATCATTCTAGCATACTTTGTAACCTATCCCTTTTCCCGAGTTGCTTGGTTTAGCTTGATAGGTTTCCCTATTTGGCTAGTAATTTTGTTTATACATGACTCACCCCAATATTTAAAATCCAAATGCAACTGAATCCATATGGGCAGTGTCCTAATCTCCTCCCTTATAATATCAACATTAGAATCCCATGGCTTCACTACCATCGGTTTACTGTCAAAGAACACAGGATGTGCATCAAGTATCTGATCTCTACGTTCCATAGTTAAGAACCTCACTACATAAATTCCTTTCTTCACAATCGCCACCTTATCAACACCAAAATTCTTCCATATTCGTCTTATAAAACCTTCCAATACATTGATTGGTGGATTAGCTCCCACAATATAACAATATATTGAAGAATTCCAAAAATTAATTTCAGGTTGTATATCCTCAAAATCAATTTTAATCAATTTATCTCGAGTTAACGGAATTACTTTCATTACGACAACCCCCCCTCGTCGGATGGTGAATATAAAATAGGGAGGGGATTTACATCACCTCTTCCAACTCTATCGTAGTTTTCTTTGTCTTTTAGACTTTTGAATCGTCTCCACCAATCGAAAAAATTATTTTGAAGGTGCGTCTGATGCTATAAGACACGAAGAGACGACCTCGGTGAGATAATCTCCTGCTGAATCGGTTCCTCCACATCATCTATTTCAAGTGCTTCCACGCCAACAACTTCATCTACAGTCTTAGTTTGCTTCGCCTGAGCAGCTTTCTTCGCTTTAGACTTCCTTGCCATGGCTACTATAAGATACAGAGAAGAAGGCTTGAGAGAGAAACGCTTATTTTTCTTCCAATTCTACTCCTGTAATTCGTTTTTAGTGGTAGGTTTGCAATTCCTTTCTCTCTTTGTTATCTTTAGAGTTTCTAGGTGCTTGAGTGTTACTCCCTCCAGTCTTTATTAGTTTACTCGTATTCCTTTTTGGGATGTACCTTATTAGTTTACCCATTTCTTTTGTTTCTATTTTTGGAATGGGACCACTAACTTTCCATCACACATACATTCAACTTTAATATAAAATAATAGTTTCTCTTTCTTTCCATGTCCCACGACATTATTTCTCCTAAAACTCTGTGCAAAATAAACGGGTAAACTAATAAAGACCGGAGGGAGTATGTTATTGTCGTTAAGTGAATATTTACTTTTGTATATAACTTCCCCATTCTTGATAACGACTTAATTTCCATCCACAGTTTTGCTTTCGTTCCCATTCTTGTATATAATTTCGACAGTTTTGCTTTTTATTTAGTCCTTGCTTTGTTGGTTGTTGGCTGGCTGGGAACATCAGTTATTTTATATTAAGAGGAGCCTAGCTGATCCGGTTATTTGTGAAAACCGTTTTAGTTCCCAACTAACTGATTCAGTTTTCACAAAAAAATCGAATCAATAGGTTTTCAACCGATCCGATTTTGAACCGGATCAGTTGATTTTTGCTAACGGATCCGCCCCCACCCGCTCTGGCCCAAAACTGGATCTATAACCCTATTTTGACCGGATCCTTTGATGTTTGTTCCACTAGTGATATAAGAAATGATATAGTCGAGTTGAATCTTGTTAGATTTCTTCGACAATCTTTGGGTAAAGTGGATTCATGATAGGTATATCAAGGATAAAAAATGGGGCACTTTTGTTACTCCTAACAGTGCTAATTGTGTTGTAAAACACATTTGTAAAGCTAAGCAAGTAATCAATAATACTCCAATGTGTGTGGTAGTGACTGATTCAGTAAGCCTAAATATAGTACAACTGAGACTTATCAGAAGATGCAAGCTCATGGAGATAAGCTAGATTGGTGCAAAGCCATATGGGATCACCAATATATTCCTAAACACGGTTTTGTTGGGTGGTTAGCCATGAAGAATAGGTTGAAAACCAAAGGTAGACTGACAGCTATCGGTGTTTGTGATAGCAGTACTTGCCTTCTATGTGAGAATGCAACAGAAGATAATAGTCATTTGTTCTTTGGGTGTCATTATAACAATCAATGCCTGTCCAAGATTAAAATATGGCTTGGGATACATGCTGTCACTAATAATCTTCCTCAACTTATTGGTTGGGTGAAGAGGAGGTACAAAGGCAGCAAATTCAGGAAACATGTAGTTGTAGCTAGTATTATTACAGCTACCGTGTATAAAGTTTGGCAAGAAAGGAACAATGCTTTGTGGAATCAAAGCATACACACTATTGATAAAACTGTACAGGATGTTCAATATATTGTAAAGCAGAGGATTATGTCTAGATTGCCTAGACAAATGATAGATGGAGATGTTAAGTGGTTATACAGTCTATAAGCTAATATTTGTTGTATAGATGGTTTTGTGCTGCTGATGATGCAGTTTAGCTTGTATTTGTTGAGCTTTGATATACTTACTTACTTACCAAAAAATCTTGTTAAATTTATGTTTTAATATTGTGATGATTCAAAATATCAACTTTTTATAATTTTACTTATAAGCAATTAAAAGTATTAATAGTTAAAAAAAGGTGCTTGGATAACGTGAAAAATCATATAGTGCAACTAAAAAACAAAGAGAGAATACTAATGACATAAATATATATTCAGATATAATATAAATAATATTAATCAGAAACAAATTTGACAACATGCTCTTGTATGGAGTATAATCTTAAGCGTTGTTGTTTCAGAAAGTACGTCAAACACAATCTAATGGAAACTAACAACGGGGAGCATACAACATCATATATTTCGGGTGAACAAAGAGGCTTAGGGATGGAAGCAAGGCATGTAAAGTGAATTGTTGTTGTTGGTGAGAATGTTAAAGTTAAGCGCAACTTTTCCTCGGATGTCACTAACATTTCAATGGCATCACATGAATAGTGTTGGAAGTGTTAACAAACTTGTGATAATCAATGTTGTACTACGTACTTTGAGATAAATTAAGTTATGTAATTAATCTATATGGGATTTCCTAAATAAATGTAGATGATAGTGAGAATTTCTTTTAGAAAAATATGGAAATTATCATCTTTAATAAATGTGGATGACAGTGACACTTTCTTTTTAGAAAATAAGGAAATAATCACTAATTATATCATACGATATCTACTAAAAGATAATCTTACAACATAATAAAATTCATCTAAGTTGTTACTAAAACCAAATCGG
Source organism: Beta corolliflora (assembly GCA_947648045.1). Classification (NCBI taxonomy): domain Eukaryota; kingdom Viridiplantae; phylum Streptophyta; class Magnoliopsida; order Caryophyllales; family Amaranthaceae; genus Beta; species Beta corolliflora. The sequence continues at coordinate 7,260 of CANSZD010000828.1, forward strand.
CATTACTCCAATGATTATTCCATGTTGCTCCAACCATAGATAAAGTTTGATTACTCTACATGTAGATTAATTTTTTATTACTCTACATGGGAAATTTCTAATTCCGAAATGATTTGAATGAAATTGCGTCCGATTATTGGTTGTTGTATATTCAACCACAAATGTTATGTATAAAATTATAGAGCTTGTATATAAATATCAGGTATAAATATCTTTTACTAATTTTATAATTAATATGATGAACTTTTATATGCAACATTTGTTATTTGATATACAACATTTATTAGAATTATAGATACAATATTTGTACATCTTCGAGCAAAAAAAATTCATTTAAGTTTTGAACTAGGCACAACTCGCAAACACATAAGTAAGATATTAATGGTCAAGTTTGTACCACTAGGGGGAAAAAGGAAGGGAAGCGACCGAAGGGGCCTTTGGAAGGGCTGCGGTTTTCAAGGAAACCGCGGCCCCTTTTAGTGAAGGGCTGCGGTTAACAAGAAAACGCACCTTCTTCTTATGTATGAAGGGCTGCGGTTTTTAGGCTAACCGCAACCCTATTAGTGAAGGGCTGCGATTAGCCCAAAACCGCAGCCCCTTCATACATGAAGGGTCTGCGGTTTTTGGGCTAATCACGACCCTTCACTTTCCTTTTTTTTTATTAATTAATTTTGCGCGCATACAATACAGTACCCCCCATTTCAATTTCCCTCCCTTAGACAAAATTCACGAGCGAACTTCTCCTTGCGCGAAACCCTACCTCCGCCACCACATTGACCCACCACCAGTGCGCCACCACCACGCATTTCACGCACCACCAAAGACGCACCACCACGACGACGCACCAACTCAAAGATAGCAACGACCCGAGTGCACCACGCATTGGTTCATTCTCTCCTCCACCGCATTGACGCCACCACCGGTGCTCCACCACCACGCAGCTGCACCACCTTGCGCACCACCTTGCGCTTCTTCTTCTTCTCTTCTCTCCTCCACTACTGCATTGTTTGTGGAGCATCCCTTCTCTCACTCTCTTACGGTAATTCCCCTCTCACTCTCTCTCCTCTTTTACATTTCTCTAATTTTTGTTTAATTTCATTGGATTTTGAAATCAACTTCTATTTTTTGTTGTAAAATGTGCTTGTATTAGTTGAAACAAAGTGATTGTAGGGGCTGGGGAGGGGGGGGGAGGTGGGTAGGGGTGGGGGTGCTCGGACGATTGGGTGGGGTAGGGCTCGGCGGGGATGGGGAGGCTGTGGATCTTGGGCAAGGGGGTGGGGAAGGCCCGGGGGGGGGTGGGGGGAGGGTCTGGGAGGCCGGATGGGGGGCGGGCGATGGGGGGGGGAGGGGTCGGCGAGGGGGTGGGGGAGGGCTGGGGATCTTGGGCGGGGGTGGGGGAGGGCAGGGGAGGGGGGGGGGAGGGCTGGGGATCTTTGGGCGGGGGGTGGGGGAGGGCGGGGGGGGAGTGGGGGAGGGCCGAGGTATAATGTAACTATTGTGTAGATTTTTAGGCTTCCATCTATTGTTGGTTGAATTTCGGGAACGAAAAGGTCATTTTACACCTACATGGCAATGAGGGAGTGCAGTGGGGGAGCAGTAGTGGCGGTGGTGGTGGGGCTGTTGCAAATGTGGAGAATCAGGTCACATGGCAATCTAATGCCCATCCGGTGCTCTACACATTAATAACGGTTCCAACTCCGCCGCTACGCAGTGATGGGCATTCCATTGCCATGTGACCTGATTCTCGGGTCATTTTAGGCCTATTTTCGCCTTTCGTGTCCAATTCGTACCTATCGAGTCATTTAACCCCAAATTCTTTTTGAACATGATTATATGAGGTATAATGTAACTATTGTGTAGATTTTTAGGCTTGCATCTGTTGTTGGTTGAATTTCGGGAACGAAAAGGTCATTTTAGGCCTATTTTGGCCGATTCGCGTCCGATTCGTACTTATCGAGTCATGTAACTCCAAATTCTTTTTGAACATGATTATATGAGGTATAATGTAACTATTGTGTATATTTTTAGGCTTACATCTATTGTTGGTTGAATTTCGGGAACGAAAAGGTCATTTTAGGTCTATTTTGGCCGATTCGCGTCCGATTCGTACTTATCGAGTCATTTAACCCCGGATTCTTTTTGAACATTATTATATGAGGTATAATGTAACTATTGTGTAGATTTTTAGGCTTGCATATGTTGTTGGTTGAATTTCGGGAACGAAAAGGTCATTTTAGGCCTATTTTTGCCTTTTCGCGTCCCTTTCATTCTTATCGAGTCATTTAACCCCAAAATCTTTTTGAACATGATTATATGAGGTATAATGTAACTATTGTGTAGATTTTTAGGCTTGCATTTGTTGTTGGTAGAATTTAGGGAACGAAAAGGTGATTTTAGGCCTATTTTCGCCTTTTCGTGTCCAATTCCTATTTCTCGAGTCATTTAACTCCATTTTCTTTTTGAACATGATAATATGAGGTATAATATAACTATTTTGTAGATTTTTAGGCTTGCATTTGTTGTTGGTTGTATTTCGGGAACGAAAAGGTCATTTTAGGCCTATTTTGGCCGATTCGCGTCCGATTCGTACTTATCGAGTCATGTAACCCCAAATTCTTTTTGAACATGATTATATGAGATATAATGTAACTATTGTGTATATGTTTAGGTTTACATCTATTGTTGGTTGAATTTGGGAAACGAAAAGGTCATTTTAGGTCTATTTTGGCCGATTCTCGTCCGATTCGTACTTATCGAGTCATTTAAACCCGGATTCTTTTTGAACATGATTATATGAGGAATAATGTAACAATTGTGTAGATTTTTAGGCTTGCATATGTTGTTGGTTGAATTTCGGGAATGAAAAGGTCATTTTAGGCCTATTTTTTTGCCTTTTCGCGTCCCTTTCGTACTTATCGAGTTATTTAACCCCCAAAAACTTTTTGAACATGATTATATGAGGTATAATGTAACCATTGTGTAGATTTTTAGGCTTGCATTTGTTGTTGGTAGAATTTCGGGAACGAAAAGGTGATTTTAGGCCTATTTCCGCCTTTTCGCGTCCAATTCCTATTTCTCGAGTCATTTAACTCCATTTTCTTTTTTAACATGATAATATGAGGTATAATATAACTATTGTGTTGATTTTTAGGCTTGCATTTGTTGTTGGTTGTATTTGGGGAACGAAAAGGTCATTTTAGGCCTATTTTGGCCGATTCGCGTTCGATTCGTACTTATCGAGTCATGTAACCCCAAATTCTTTTTGAACATGATTATATGAGGTATAATGTAACTATTGTGTATATTTTTAGGCTTACATCTGTTGTTGGTTGAATTTCGAGAACGAAAAGGTCATTTTAGGTCTATTTTGGCCGATTCGCATCCGATTCGTACTTATCGAGTCATTTAACCCCGGATTCTTTTTGAACATGATTATATGAGGAATAATGTAACTATTGTGTAGATTTTTAGGCTTGCATATGTTGTTGGTTGAATTTCGGGAACGAAAAGGTAATTTTAGGCCTATTTTTGCCTTTTCGTGTCCCTTTCGTACTTATCGAGTCATTTAACCCCAAAATCTTTTGAACATGATTATATGAGGTATAATGTAACTATTGTGTAGATTTTTAGGCTTGCATTTATTGTTGGTAGAATTTCGGAAACGAAAAGGTGATTTTAGGCCTATTTTTGCCTTTTCGCATCCAATTCCTATTTCTCGAGTCATTTAACTCCATTTTCTTTTTGAACATGATAATATGAGGTATAATATAACTATTGTGTAGATTTTTAGGCTTGCATTTGTTGTTGGTTGTATTTCGGGAACGAAAAGGTCATTTTAGGCCTATTTTTGCCGATTCGCCTCATTTTTTTATATTTTTGATGATCTAACTCCAAACTTTTGTTGCATATGCCAATATGAGGTAGAATGAAACTACATATTAGGTTTTTGTGCATAAATTTTCATGTAAATGAAATTGGGAAACAAAAAGGCTTAAAGACAGGGGGAAAGTTGTGCGGAGGGGCAGCGGTGGGGGAGGGGGAGGGCTCTGTGCATGGAGGGGTGTGCAAGGGAGGGGAGGGGTTGTGCAGGTAGGGGGGCTGTGCGGGGGCTTGGGAGGGCTAGGCAGCGGTGGGGGAGGGGCCGGGCGCAGCAGGGGCTTGGGAGGGGCTAGCAGAGGTAGATACTAACCCCCGCCCCCCGCCAACCCCCCACCGCTGCCCGCCCCGCCCCTCCCGTGCCCAGACACCCCCACTGCACAGATCCCCCGCACACGGACCCCCCTCCCCCACTCGCCGCCCCTCCCAAGCCCCTTAACAGCCCCCCTCCCCTGCACACATACCCCCCTCCCCTCCCCGCACACATACCCCCCCCACCGCACGGATCCGCCCCGCACACGGACCCCCCCTCCCCACACCCCGCTCGGCCCCTCCTTTCCCCGCACAAACACCCCCACACCCCGCCCAACCCCTCCCCTCCCCTACCCTACCCAGCCCCCCCCTCCCCTACCTAGCCCTCCCCTCCCTGCCCGTAACCCCCCTCCCCCACTGCCGCCGCTCTCCCAAGCCCTCCCCTACCCCCGCACAAACACCCCCTCCCCGCACATTTAATTTTTTTTTTATCTTGAGCTTTATGTATATTAATGCGTATATTTGTACAATTTCAGGGAGATGGCGGAGGTGCATACGGTAAATTGGCTCGACCTCGCCGTGAAGAAATAAATGCACAAATGCCTAGGAAGTCATTGGCGACGAAAAAGAGAAAAGGAAGGGGACCTACAAAGTCACTAGGGAAACACACAAATATGACTTTGGAGTACGATAATATGGGTCAGCCTTATGGAAAGTGGCGTCATCAGTATGGCATGCAAGTTGGCATTTGCATGCATAAACTCTCCATTATGCACTCATGGAAAGAGGTGCCCGAGGGGTTGAAGCGGTGTCTATAAGAAGATACTATGGTAAGCTTCACGTACAATGACGTTTAGTTTCTTAATTATTTAGTTAAATATATGTGTAATATTACTGATAGCATATAAATTACAACATTTGCGAAAACTAATTTGTGAATTGCGTTTTTTGTTGAATCAATTCAATATCGAATATGATGAAGCCAAGAAGAATGTATTTCTATCCGCGGTTGCCCAGAGATTTAGAGATTTCAAGGCTAAGTTAGTGTCTGGGTGGATCACTAAGCGGAGGAAAGTAGTAGGTACAAAGAATAAGAATATCTACGGCGAAGAAACACCATCCGGTCCTGAGGCTTCACCGGAAACATCATCTGAACCCTCCAAATTACCATTTCAGATATGGAAAACTATCAAACCTGAAGAGTGAGAATCATTTGTTGTCAAAAAAATAACCCCACAAGCTATTGTAAGAATATTTTATAAGGATTTACTACACTTAGATCCAGTATTATTGTATAACACCGTACCTAACCTTTGTTTATAATTGTGTGTTTTAGGCAAGTCGTGCGAAAAGTAGCGTGAGTGCAAAAGCTAGGAAGTATTATCATCATTTGGGTGCTCATTCGTACAATGAGGCGAGAGAGAAGTGGATGTTCAGCCATTACCCCACAATAGGGTCGACAACGGCAACGGGGACTAGCTCTACGACGACAGTTGCACAGCCTCGGCAACCAGATAGAGTCCTCGATTGGTGGTGTTCGATGCATGGGGTTGATGCAAAGGGAAAAAGAGTCTTGCCTAATCCCGGAACACAACAGATAGCCAACGCCATTGTAAGTACAAAAAAAATGGTTATATAAGGTATATATAATATAACTTTTGCGTTCACGAGCATTTCTCTCTTATCCTTATGTAGATTGGCTTGAAGGAAAAAGAGGCAACTGGTGAGTTCACTCCTAAAGGACACATTGATGCATTGCACGAAACTTTAGGAAAGGACAACAGTGGACGCGTGAGGGGCGTAGGAGGTGTCCGCCTCGGTTTGAGAAAGGTATATGGTGATCAATACACTACAGCGACAAAATCAAGTGCAAGTAGTGTGAATTCGGCAGCGTCAGTAGATGTGGAGGCTATGAAAGCTGCAATTCGGGAGGAGCTCAGGGAGGAGATGACACATAACTTCAACGCCATTTTGGAGCAAATGGGTTTACCGACTTTTGCTGCATTGAAGAAGGGTAGTGATATTAAACCTAGCCAGTCGACCAGTGATCCACGAACATCTATTGATCAGATGATACCTTTACCTGATCCACCTGTAGTACCCGAGTTGAAGGTAATCACTTAATCCCTTTGCTTTGTTAAACAACTATTGTTCTTAAATGCATGAAATTCTTACTATAATAATGTTGTTTCATAGACTAACTATAAATGAAGTTTTTTTTAAAGGAGGAGACACCATGTGAACTATTAGCTCGAGGAGATGGTTATGATAGTTTCATTCTCGTAGCTTATGGCCATGCACAACCCCCTAGTGACCGAATACGATTGCATAACCAGTTAGTGGATGATAATCACTATGTGGTCACCCTCAATGAAATTGTGTCTGGTTTCGAAGAATTACCTCTTCCGCTGCCGAAGCCATAAGTTGGTCTACAGTTACTGAATGATGCCCTTGGCAGTTATGTTCTATGGCCGCGTGCATTGGTGCGGTTTTCAGATGAGGTACAATGATTAACATACATATATATATGCGTGTTTTCTTTTATAGTTCCTGTGATAGTCAGTAATATCTTTACTTTTAACTAATTACTAGGTTTGGGGGAAGGCCGACTCACATGACAGGAAGGGAAAGAAGGCATGTTCACCTGATAAGAAAGCAAGTTTACGTGATGAAGGTGAACGAAATGTGGTGAAGGGAAATGTTTCTATGACAAAGAATCCACTTATTATCGAGCCAGAGGTGGTGCGAGGCCTTAGTATTCCATGCTTTTGGTTACATGAGTGCGCTAGCGATTTACCCGATGACAGTACAATAGAGGTTACTTTGGGGGCGCAACAATTCCACTACTTTGAGGAGTCATCGACATTCATTTCTAAGCTCGATATTAAAGAATTCTTATGTGCGGTAGAGTTGAATGTTTCCATGATATAAACTTTCATGAGGTAATACATAAGTATATAAATTAAATATACATATACAAATGCCTTAAGTATTTTTCAATTCAACTTCCATAATAAGTAAGTTTACTTTTAATCAATATGATTTCTCAGGTTATTATACAATGAATTGATTGCAACATCAAGTGAGTCAATGTTTGGTTGGTTATGTCCAAACATAATACGAGATGGCAATTGCTTAAAAAACAAAGCCGAAGTGAAAGAGTATCTCGATATGAGTTTGAAAGCATCATCTCGTTTAGGATATCATCAGATCATCCTTGTCCCGTATATTGAACAGTATGCTTGTTAAACCCGCTTTACTTTTATTTCGATAATTAAATTCACCTCGTAATTGTTCTATGATTAATAATAAGCGCATTTTCTTGTTGTAGGGCTCATTGGACACTTGCTTGTGATATGTTTGTCACGTAACGAAGTCTACCACTTTGATTCTTTGCGTCGACAACCACCACGGTCCTTACTAATCAAATCATTGTTAAATAGGTAGCCTAATCAAAATAAAATATATGCACACTTATTAATAATTACACATGCATTATTCATCATCTTTATATATATAAACAGTTAGTAATACATCTAATCTTATAATAATGTATTGATGTAGTGTGATGAAGCATATTAGTGCAACGGGACTTCGAGCACCAAAAGATCCCCGCTTGGATATCGTCGAGGTAACATGACTAATTTGTTTGTCCTTATATAGAAACAATTTTCACCACATACTACACATCTAACATGAATGTCATTGGATGCATCCTTTGGTGAACATTTAGTGTCCGCAACAAGATGATGGACTTGCATGTGGCTATTACGTGCTGAGGTACATGTTCGATATTGTCAACCATTGCACTAACGTCGATGATCTTCAAAAGGTATGTAACTTATTAGTATATGTTAGTTTAGATTAGATCGATTGGTAATAGGTATCAATTGGTTTAGAAACCAAAGTAGCACATGCATATTTGAAAAAATGACCCCATTCTACCCTAAAACATGATACTTTGATGCATTTCATATAAATATGAGATATAATAACTAGTGTGTACATTTTTAGGCTTGCATTTGTTGTTGGTTGAATTTAGGGAACGAAAAGGTCATTTTACGCCTACTTTCGCCTTTTCGTGTCCAATTCGTACCTATCGAGTCATTTAACCCCAAAATATTTTTTAACATGATAATATGAGATATAATGTAACTATTGTGTAGATTTTTAGGCTTGCATTTGTTGTTGGTTGAATTTCGGGAACGTAAATGTCATTTGAGACCTATTTTAGCCTTTTCGCTTCCAATTCGTACTTATCGAGTCATTTAACCCCATTTTCTTTTTGAATATGATAATATGAGGTATAATATAACTATTGTGTAGATTTTTAGGCTTGCATTTGTTGTTGGTCGAATTTCGGGAACGTAAATGTGATTTTAGGCCTATTTTCGCCTTTTCACGTCCAATTCCTATTTCTCGAGTCATTTAACTCTAATTTATTTTTGAACATGATAATATAGGTATAATATAACTAGTGTGTAGAGTTTTACGCTTGCATTTATTTTTGATTGAATTTCGGGATGGTATATGTCATTTTTTTTACGATTAACTACGGTAAATGATTGAATTCTTATATTATGTGTTTATTCCTTGGTTGTTTTGCAAGGTTTATATAAATAACACACCAAGTTTGAGGGCCTTCACCATAGAGGAATTAAATGAAGTTCGGGATAAGTTGGCGACCTACCTTTGTGATGATTGCTTATGATACATTTTTGTGGATTTCGCGATATAATTAGCTAGTTGGTATATATCAATTCTATGTACACTTTTTACATTATTAAATATATATATTTAAAGTTAATTATTACGTTGAAAAACTTGTGATATATTGCAATTCGATTGGTTTTTTTTGTGTCGAAGGAACACGGTGGGGTGCAAGACTGGGGTGCTAGGCTGGGCTAGGGGGGCTGGTGGGGTACTGGAGTGGCTGGCGGCAGTGGGTGGAGGGGCCGGGCAGCGGGGGTTGGGGATGGCGAGAGGGTGGGTTGGGGTGTAGGGGCTGCAGGGGGTGGGCTGGGGTGGGGGTGCGGGGCCTGGCAGGGGTGGGGTGGGGGTGCAGGGTGGGGTGTGGGTGCAGGGGAGTGCAGGGGGTGGGATGGGGTGGGGGTGCAGGCTGGGCTGGGGTGGGGGTGCTGAATTTTTTTCAAAAAAAAAAAAATCCGAAAACGAAGGGCTGCGGTTTTGAGTCTAGATCGCAGCCCTTCACACATAGAAGGGTTGCGGTCTAGACCCGAAACCGCAGCCCTTCGTTGAAGGGCTGCGGTTTAGGCCAAAAACGCAGCCCTTCACTTTTAGTGAAGGGCTGCTACGGAAAGGGCTGCTAGCCAAAAACGCAGCCCTAAGGGATGTTTTGACCGCAGCCCTTCCGTTTTTTTCCACTAGTGTACTTTGGCAAGCATAAATCTATACTAATATATTAAAAGGCGTGTCTCACAACGTATACACGCCACGTGGTACCTCACTTACTCCACTAGAATTATCCAATGTGTACATATGTCATGTCAACTAACAAAAGTAAATTGTCTTGCAATAAGATTTGAACCCGTGACATCTTGCCATTATACATACCACAATTACCATCTCAACCAACTTTTAATCATGCTTTAAATGTCCACATTATTATATTTGTACCTTTTAAATGTTGAATTTTCGTTATTATATTTAATGCGAATGGAAAAAAAAATGTATATCAAGTTCGGAAAAAATACCACCCGGGACAACGCCCTGGCCTAAATACTAGTTTTAATTAAACGAAGGAAGTATTTGAAATGGCATTAATTAGAACAGAGGAAGATCATAATAAGTAAAATTTATTAAAGCAATTCTTTTAACGCCTTATGAAGTCGACATTTTTCAAATAACACCTTTTAAACACAGTATATGATTGTTTTTATTTTAGATTATTGCCATCACTTATCAGATTCCGTCGAAAAAATCGTCAATTTTCACACGGAATATTCTATTTTTTCTCATGAAATCTATCAACTGGTGGTAATGTAAAACAAAAAGAGTAATATCAGGTGGTTAATGGAAGAAAAAAATCAACTTACCTTAACTTATCTTAACTAACTTTTTCTTTTAAGGACTGAAAATAAGTTAAACATAATTGTTGGGCCAAAGTCTGATATCGTCTGTTAATAAATACTCCTCTGTTTCAAAATACTTGACATACTTCTCTTACCACGCTTGCCAATGCATATTTTTAGCCATCAATATCTCTAATTCCCACTAGAGGAAAAAAACGAAAGGGCTGCGGTGCAAGGGCTGCGTTTTTTGAAAACGCAGCCCTTAATAGTGAAGGGTTGCGGTTAGCCCAAAAACCACAGCCCTTCGTTTACGAAGGGCTGCGATCAATGCAAAAACCGTGACCCTTTTAGTGAAGGGTCAGGTTAGCCCAAAACCGCAACCCTATAAGTAATAAAGGGCTGCGTTTTGGGCTAACCGCACCCTTTATGGGCTTTTTTTTTTATTTTCAAAAGAAATTAGCGGGCTCAACTTAGGGATCTCACAATCTCCTCTCACAAATCTCACGTACGCAACAAATCTCACCCTTCCTTCTCTCTCACCCTCCTCCCTTCTCCCTCCTTCCGGCAGCACCACGACGCAACAACAGCAACATCCCTTCTGCTCGTCGGAGCTTTCTTCTCCCTCCGCTCTCGTCGTTCTTTGGTGTCGTTGTTGTTGTGTGTTGGTGTCGTGGTTCCCTCCCCTGTCCCGTGTTTCTCTCTCCTCTATTCGTGCTTGCTGCTGCCGCCTCGTCGTCTTCTTCTCACTGGGAGTTCCTTTCTTTTCCGCGCCGTCTCGCCGTGGTGTTGGTGTTGTGTTGTTGTCGTCGTTCTTTGGTCGTCGTCGCTCGTTTTTCCCTCTTCTCTGTTTGTTGTTGTTGTTGTTGTGTTGCCGCCTTGTTGTCGGAGTGCGTGTTGGTGTTTCCCGGTGAAGTATGCTGCGGTACTTTCCCTCCCTATGTGTTGTGCGTATGGTCGTGGTGTAATTGTCATTGTTGTTAGGTTGTTACTGTTGCTTTTGTCGTTGATGGTAGTGTGGTGATTGTTGTTGTTGGTTGTCGTTGCTGTTTGTTGGTTGTTGTTGTTGTTGTGTAAAATTAAATCAATTTTGTTAGTATGATAAGGTTTGTGAGCTAAGTTTGATTAATGTAATTCAATAATTTGGATTCATGTATATAAGATGAAGAATCAGTTTATTAAGTTAAGGTGTTGTGGTATTTTATTGGATTTAGGATCATGATAATGAAGTTCCATTTAAATTGTGATTAGTAATAGTATGAATGTTTGTTTTTTGGTCGTAAGTTTCGATTATGTTGTTGATTCGTTTTTTTTTATTTTCCCTGTTGTAAATTTCTTGATATATTTAGGAGTAAAAAAAATGCAAAAAAAAAAAATTTATTTTTATGGGTCAAAAGGGCTGCGGTTTTGGTCAAAACCGCAGCCCTTTATACAAAGAAGGGCTGCGTTTTAGGCCCAAAACCACAGCCCTTCCAATATGGAAGGGCTGCGTTTTTGGGCCTCAACCGCAGCCCTTCGTTGTGAAGGGCTGCGGTTTAAAAACGCAGCCCTTCACTTTTAGTGAAGGGCTGCTACGAAAAGGGCTGCTGGCCAAAAACCCTGACCCTTTTGGGTACATTTTGACCATGACCCTTCCGTTTTTTTCCACTAGTGTCCCTACAAATAAAAATTATAAAAAGTTGATATCTTGAAAGTATATGTTGAGACGTATCTAACAAGATCTCACATGACTATATTTTTCTTTACAGAAAAACCATAGAACACGATCAAAAGAAAGTGTATGAAAAATGCAAAAGTCAAACCATGTCAAGTAATTTGAAACGGATGAAGTATTAATATTCCTGCAATTTATCGCACAAAATTTCATTTTATCAAAAAAAAAAAATTGGTTTGAGGTGGAGCAAAATTTCAAATGTTTTAATCATTTGCACTTCTATAATTTATCGATTGATATATATGGAAATTGACAGGATAATAATTAACAGCGAATTATGACTTATGAGAGCTTATGAAATTTGATTGGAAAATCATCAACCTGTGGATTGAAGTAATTACTACTACATGGTTTCACTGTAATGGATCATATTTATCATCATATTTTATTTCACCACATGGTTTTTAAACTATATTGAATAATATATGTGATTCTTTTTTGACATTTTTTTTTTTGGTACATGAGAAAAGTTAGGACACCCTTCTTTCAAGGAAAATTCTTTTTTCACATATAGTTACGAACTAGAACAAACATTTCTAAGCTCATCATAACTTTTTTTTCACCACATTGACAATAAAGAAAATTAATTAAGTTGGCTTGGCCTAGTTATTTTAGCCTTTTTTTTATTTCACCGGATTTTACTATACTGAGGCCCCGTTCTCTTGGACTGGGAGAAACTGAACTGAAATGAACTAAACCTGGGAAAACCGAGCGGGCGAGCCGGGAAAAAGCTTAACATGAGAGAGTGTCAAGCGAAGTGAATCGAGCGAACCGAATCAATCGAACTCAAGCGAAAATACGTCCAAAAGAACAAGGCCTGAATATATTGAATTTTACTAATTAAACTTAATTTTACAAATTAAGCTAATTTTAAACCAATAAAACTATTTCAAGAGTCACCATTATCTTTGTATAAGGTATAAACCAACCTTTGATGTTTAATCCCTTGCTCGGTTGCTCCAGTATTTTTGGGCTATACCAATTTATCAACATTAGACACCTATTACCTCAACTAACTACCATAGTACCATATCCCCCAAAAAAAGCTAACTACCATAAATTTTATAGTGTTCTATGTTAATATTATACGCATGTAGTCAACAACCCATTTTAAGTTAAAGAAGAACTTACTTTTACAAAGCCTTTTTCATGCCAGAATCTTCCTGAGCAATTATATACTGGTAGGCAGCACAATTTGTTTTATACTTAGCGCTGCATTATTATTCTCTAACAGAGGAAGGCAGGGAGAGGTATGATTAGTTTCTTCTTTTCCTTACCTAAGGAAAGAACATATCAGAAATAAAGGGATTTGACAGCCTCAATTATTTCTCTTTTTCACAGTATCTTTGTCTTTAACTTTTATATTTTGTTCCAATAATTCCAATTTCTCCCTTGAAATTTATAAAAGAACCAAGAAAAGGCAAGTTAGTTCAGGCTTATTTCCCCATCCATAATAGAGAAATTCTAGATATCTAAAATTTTGATAGGTAAATGTTAAATCGGATGATGAACCCTACATTAAATGGAAGTACTAATTACAAACTTATATCATTCTCTATCTAGTAAAGAAAGTGATTTTTCCAAGACTAGGAGAATATTGGCCATGGCTCTTAGCAATAGTATATACTTGTATTATTGTCTTAAAAAGTTTCACCCTTCAATAATTTCTTTATGAAATCAAGAGTTAAATACAGAAGGGAAAAACATGGAAAAAACTTTGTGCTCAATGCGGTAGACTACCCACCATTAATAAAGGCTTGTTGAGGGTTGTAGTAATGGAATCCAACTCAACATAATTATAAATTTTTTAATACTCTATTAGTAGTGGGTCGTCTACCCGGTGGGTAGGTGTAGCAATGTCCGAAAAACATCAACTAAGATAGACGAAGTGCGGAATTCTTGTTATATATTTTGGAAAATTGTGCGTATCGTACACTCAATTTTATCTTGTTGATTCAAATGAGCAAACAAGTACTTCCTCCGTTTTTTTTTTTTCGCAATGACTTTTCCTAAAAAGGAAATAATTAATTATTTGCAACACTTTCTACTTTTGCTTTTCCTTTCTCTCTATCTCTCTCCAATCACATGGGCCCTTTTTTTTTTTCCTCTTTACCTCTTTACCTCTTTCCTACCCAAATTTTGCATTGGAGTCGATGAAAAAAAAAATGTTGCAAGTAAAAAAAACGGAGGAAGTAAAACGAGAGAGCTTCAATGCCTTCAAATGATTATAAAATAGGTTTGAATGTACAATCGTAGTACAACAAGGGTGCAATGAATGCGTCAGAAGAGTGAACTTTCCCATATTTGCCACTAAATTCATCTCAAGACAAAAATAATATTCATCTTTAAAAAAAAAAGAGTAGGTAGAAATAACTAAGGATATTTCACTTGAAGCGACATGACCATTTTTTTAGGAATAGTATGTTATGCTTTTGACCCAATTTCAAACAAAAATAAGTTTAGAGTATTAAGGGTACAAAAATATCATACTATAAGGTGGGAGTACAATATATATGCAATATTTGTTGACATAGCAAAAGTTTATGGAGTGCAACGAATATTAGTTGGGCTAATTCAATGCTTATAATAAAAACCACAAAAAGGTGACCTTCAAGCATCATCATTGATCAACCCTAAAACCCTTACAAGTAATCATTCATATCTTTTACTTTAATAATCACCCTAAAATTTCTACTAATACCTATATAACCAAAATTTCATTTGACTAATTATAGGTAATTATGCAAAAGGGCACAAAATGATTATCATAACAATGTTTTGCTATGATGATATTAGTAGGTTAAAAAGGAGATTGCTACATCTACCCACTGGGTAGACTACCCATTAGAAATAGAGAATTAAATTATAATTGATTCTGCTGAGTTGGACTCCACTAATTATTGATGTCTATCTCTAGTGGGTAGATTACCCGGTGGGTAGACAAAGTTTTTCCCGGTTAAAAAATCTCAATGTTTCACTTTCACTAATGATAGCAAGAGAAAGGAAAAGCATAGTGTACCTAATTATAAACAAGGAAGAAAATCTTTCTCAAAAGCAAAAAAAAAAGAAAAAGAAAAATGACATATTTTTACATCATTTAGACTCAACATATTTGTCCAACTTCACCCACCAACCAATCCCAAAATAGATCAAAGATGTAAACTTTGCATGTAAAAATAGTTTAAACAGAGCAAATTGAGCAACCCCCATGGAAAAAAAGGGGAGAAATTTTCATTTCATTTCAACCTTATTAAAACTATTCATGAGTGCATTATACATATTTACAATAAACTTACCAAAAACAAAAAAAAATCTCATATGACAAGATCAAAACTGCCCATATATTTTTTTACATAATCATACAAAAAAAGAGCAGGGGAGTATATCATACAAGATTGTAGTAATTAAGAAACAAAGCTAAACAAGCCTTAGTTAATTACTAAAAAAAAAAAGTGGGGGGGGAAGAAAATTAAGTAGATTCATAAACTTAGCAAAAAAAACTTAATTAACCCACCTTTTAATTTTACCATCTTCTTAACCCCAAACACTTCCCCAAATTCTCTCACCAATAAAACTCACAATCTTCCTTACAGAAGACCCCTGTTTTTCCCCTGTTTCATCAACATCATCATCTTCTTCTTCAACTGAGTCAACTCGACCCAACTCAGAGTTAACTCGGACAGATCCATCTGAGCCATGAACATCATCATTCATAATACAACTTATAATATCATTATTAACATTAATATTGATATTATTATCCAAGCTTCCTTTGATACAAGTATTTTCTTTGTTATTATTATTCTTCCTTTTACCTCTTCTGCTTAACCCTTGTTTCTTCTTTCTTTGAGACAACAAATTATCTTCAAAAGCGTCGATAATCTCATGAATAAGCTGACGATTAGGGGATGAATCCCAACGAGCCCAAAAATTAGTGTAACATGTGAAACAATAGCAGGAAAAAGAAGGAGGATGTTGTTGATTATTATTAGTACTATTTTTGAGGTGTTTTTTGGAGGATGATTTTGAAGGGTCAAAATCAAAAGGTGTTGTAGAAGAACAAGAGAGAAGATAAGCTAAGACTTCTTTGTCTTGTGAAGAAAGAGATGCAGCAAGAGTGAGAATGGCAGCTGGAAGATAGGAGAGAGAAAATTCAGGAGAAGATGGAGATGGAGATGGAGAAGGGTGAACTTGGCCTTTTTTGTAGAGTTTTTTCATGGTTTTTATGTGTTTTTGTAAAAAGGTTGGTTTTTTTTTTTTTTGAAGGAGAGAGGTGTTTATGTGAGAGAATAAAGAGGAGAGAGAAGGAGAAGAGAAGAAGTCTTATCTACCAATTTGAGTTGAGGTTTGAGGGTGGTGGGAGGGAATAATATTAGTATGTGGGATTAAGGACTTGGTTGATGAGTCTTTTTATGTCTTTCTATTGAGTTGTCATGGTGGACCTTTATTTTTCATTATTTTCATGTAGTTGTTCTTTTACCAAGGTCTAGTATGCTCATATCGAGGGTCAATTGTAGATACAAAATTTAAATAGGATGATGATTTAGAGTGAGGACTGAGGTGTGACAATTAGGGGTGTAAGCGGATTGCGAAAGTCAGAGTCCCGTCCAGGTCCTCAAACCTGCTTGTCGGATTGACTGACCGAAATTTTTTGGACTTGGACTCGGACTCAAATTTTCGAGTCCAAATATTTTCGGACTGGATTTGGACTCATCGCTTTGGAGTCCAATAAGTCAAGTTCAGTCCAAAAATATTTTTATATATAATATATATATTATATATTTTTATATATAATGTATATATATTTAATATTTATATATATAATATAAAAGATCTTCTGGAATGGATATAATGAGCTTAATTTTTCAAATTCAATTATGAGAAAATGTTGAAAATCATTGAATCTAAATCGAGGAAAAAAATAATACTTCCTCCATTTTTTTTACCTGTTACATTTTGACATTTTCACTATTCACAAATTTCACTTTGACCATCGTTTGTGATTTATACGTGAATAAAAATATAGTCATGTGGGATCTTGTTAGATTCGTCTTAATATGTATTTTTTTAATGTGTACTTTTTATAATTTTTACAAATACAAAATTAGAGATATATGTCCTCAAAATTTTGCATTGGCATGCGTGAAAAGTGAAAGTGTAACATGTAAAATAAACGGAGGAAGTATAATAATCGGACTGGACTGGATTCGGACTCAAGAAAAAATTATCGGACTGGACTGGACTGGACTCAAAAAATATTTGGATCGGACTTGGACTCAATTTATCGAGTCCAAAAAAACTTTGGACTGAATTTGGATTTGGCAAAGTCCAATCCAGTCCAATCCACTTACACCCCTAGTGACAATTGATGATTATATGTGAAAATCTTAAGTGTCCAATAATGTTTGTTTCCTAATCACCAGCCTGGTTTGCTTCCCGAAATATATGTTTAAGTTCTTCACATGTATATCGTCAATAAGATTGGCTAGTTAATGTGTTGGATTGGAACCACTTTCCTAATATTGACTTAGGCCCTGTTCTTTTGAACTTATTTTGGCTGAACTGAACTGAACTTATTTTATTTTTGCTGAACTGAACTTATTTTTGCTGAACTGAACTTATTTTTGCAGAACTAAACTGTATTAACATAATATTATCAATACTTATTATTATTATTTTATTATTTTATAATAATAAATAATAAATAATATATAATAAATAATAAATAATAATAATAAATAATAATAATAATAATAATAATAATAATAAATAATAAATAATAATAAATAAATAATAAATAATAAATAATAATAATAAATAATAAATAATAAATAATAATAATAATAAATAATAAATAATAAATAATGAATAATAATAATAATAATAAATAATAAATAATAAATAATAAATAATAAATAATAAATAATAAATAATAAATATAATATTAATAATAAATAATAATACATAATAGCAATTAAATTATTATCAAAAAATGTAATACTAATATGCTGTAATTAACAAATATAATAATAATAATAATAATAATAATAAATAATAATAATAATAATAATAATAATAATAATAATAATAAATAATAAATACTAAATAATAAATAATAAATAAATAAAATAAAAAAATAAAATAAAAAATACAAATTCATCGTTATTATAATTATAATATTAATAATAATAACAATATTAATAGTAATATTGAAAACAAAAATAATAATTACAACATTAGACAAATTTGAACTTATTTTTCTTTGAACCCGAACTTATTTTTCTTCGAACCGAACTTATTTTTACTTATTTTTGTTGAACTAAACTTATTTTTGCTGAACTGAACTTATTTTTACTTATTTTTGCTGAAAATAAGTCCAAAAGAACAGGGCCTTAATAGCTAGTAAAATACTGTATGTACTTTCCTAAAAAAAAGTAAATTACTTTATGTACTTTGAATTCTAGTGATCTCTTTCTCAATGGATGACCAAAAGAATACTTTGATGAAGCCCAAAGGCCTCTACAATGAAGGGTTTAGTAGATGCTAGAGAGTAAGTGCATACATACTTCAAAAATGTTGACATTGTTTCGTTTTGCCTTTGATTATATCGGATGCTGACGAGGTTGATTTGGCTGAATTATATACAATTGAAGCTTTAGTTTGATAAGATTTGGAAATGGACGTTCTCACTCTATCAATATTGGAGCTGAGAGAACGAATTTATATGTCCCTAAATAGCGGTTAGTTTGGAACCAATTCTACATTTCAAAGGTGATTATATTCCACTTTTTCCATATGGTGCAACATAGTAGATAACTTTACTCAAGGAACCTTGCTTATACCTAAGGCTTTGTACGTAGCACTAAAAAAATATCAGTGTCTCTTATGGGAGACACCAGCCATTATGTAAATCACATAGTTCAATAAGGACCTTGCACTGACAGATGTGGGATACTGATGCAGGGCCGTTCCTGAATATTATTGGGCCCAGGGCAAAATTAAAAAACTGGGCCCCTAATGCAAGAGATTTAAGGAAATTGGAGAACTCATTACAATTGGAAAACAATCTTTAAAATGTACACTTTATAAGTTCATCAATAGTAAGGTAGTATTAGTATAGTACTAGGCCACTCACAACTTCATAAGTTCTGCAGTAGGAGCGTAGGAATTAGGATGAAACACATTACTCCACAACATATTAAAAGATTGCAACAGAAAGTCACACAGCAAAGAGCCAAAGATAAGAACAATAGTGGAAGAGTGTGCAGCAAAAGATTAGCTAATATGTTCTACAGCCTAAGCTTTCGAATAAAAATTTTACACAGCCTAATATGTTCTACAGCTAGTAAAAATCACAAGCTATAGAAAATAAATAGAACAAAGACTGCCGACTGGAAAAAAATTCTAAAATGCAAGCCTACTTTTGTTTTTCTATCAGCAACATTACAACAACCCAGTAAGAAATTCGAAATATATAATAAAAAAAAAATATTCTATAGCTTAACTTCCATATAAATGTTCTATCAAAAAAATTTAGTAACTCTTCAGCAAGTTCTCTTTTTCCTTTTTTCACTTCCAGATAAATGTTTTTTAGGCAACATATTTGCACATAAGAAAATAAATCAAACACTCAAATCATATTACAAGAAATTTAGAGAATGAAATGATAACACCTTGACTAATGTGTAAAAAATCCGGCAGGCAGAGGCACTAGGCAGCAGCGAACCACGACCACCGTCGGAACGCCGGAACGGGACCGGACCACCGTCGTGAGGCGGAGAAACCAGAACGCGACTCGACATAATTCGGCAATCTTCAATCGACAGTCAGCCAAAATTCCCCAAAAAAATTCTTAATTTTGAAATTTCTTAATAATTTCAGTTGATTGAGAGTAAAATTTATGAGTAATGCATTATACAAATGCAATTTTCTTCTATTTAAATTGTAAAAAAAATTCCCGTTGCTATAATTAAGACGAGGTTAACAGCTATATTTTGGGAATTATGGAAATTTTCCATGATTTTAATGGTGGTTGGAGAAAATTATGGAGATTAAAAGAGGATTAAATTTGGGTCTTGGAAGGAGAGAGAAAAAAACTGAAGAGTGAACAAGATGAACTGATGAAGCGTTTGGGAAATTGGGGCTTGGGTTTGACTTTGACTGTTTGACAGCACACAAACTTTCTCTTTCTTCCCTAGTTAGTTCTCGCCCTTTCCTATATTATTGCCATTGAATTTTTTTTTACAACTGGGCCCCTTGTAGGCGTGGGCCCTGGGCCATTGCCCCTACAAACAAGGCTCAGGGCCGGGCCTGTACTGATGGTATAAATGTCATGTATTAAGGGAATAAAGTTGTTTTTATGTAAAGTGTCAAGTAAGATTATATTGACAAATTTGCCACTAGATAATAAGCAAATTTGGGGGAAGATATAGTTTCCATATCTAATGGAATAACCATTTTGTACAAATGATTATTGGGGCTTTTGTTCTTTTAATATTAGGAAAAATGGATCAGAATACCCCCAACTTTAGCCCGTCTGCTTTTAATACCCCCAACTATAAGTTATTTTTAAATACCCCCAACTATTGGGGAGGTCCGCCAAAAATGCACCCAGGTGACTTGTAACCTGTTAGCAAGGTAATTTTTTTATTTTTTATTTCTCTTTTATTTTCTCTATTAGCTTTTGTAAACCAAAACTCCCACCATCCCCCACCCCCCACCACCACCCGCGCCACCTTCCCTCACCCCCACTACCACCCATTCCCTTTGACCCCCCCCCCCCCCACGCCCCCCCAAACAACCACCCCAGCGGCCCCCCCCCCCCCACCCCCACTACCACCCTTCCCACACCCCACCCCAACCCCTACCCCCGGCGGCCCCCCCAAACACCCCAGCAAAAAAATTCCATACTCGATTCTCAAATTACAATGACTTCATCTGAGCAACTCAATCAAATTAGCGACATCTTTCGAGTTTTTCAACAAACTCAACTTCCTCAACAATTTACCAGCAAAATGAATACTAAAGTTCGGCACAGCGCCGAGTAAAAGTTTTATTTTCAATCACCTGATTCCTAAACTAAGTTCATCAAATTACAAGAAACCTTCCTACTAGTACTACATGAAAACACATATCTGTACATCAATGATTCAATTCCACCAAAAATAAATCAATCGGAACTTAACACCAACTAAAAATTAAGGTCAAACTAAGATCATCAGTTCAAATTCTCACAAAAGATTGATCAAAAGACTCGAATATCAATACATCACAACAAAAAATTTAGAAATAGGAAGAAAGAACTAACCAGTTAGTGAAGAATTCAACGACAGCAATAGAAGGAGGAATTTTGCGGAGAATACCCTTAAAATTGGAATCATTCAATTCAACAACTACATCATGCAGTTCAGTACTTCCAGTATCATCGTTAATCGTTCTCAGAATTGAGCGAGATCCGATCGAAAATTGCGAAGATTCCGAGCTTATGCAAGAGATGATGAGAAGAAGAATCACAAGAAGTGGATACATTGAAATTCGTGAGAAGATCATCGAGAAAGATTGAGAAAAAACAGAGGTGTTGAAGGATTGAGAAAGTGGTTGTGGGTGGTGGGAGGTGGTTTCGGGGGTGGTGTGAAGGGGAGGGGGTTTCTCGGTAGGAAGGGGTGGGGGAGGAGGGAGAAAGAGGAAGGGGAGGGGGACCGGTGGTTGATGAGGGGGAGGAAGGGGAGGGGTGGCAGTGGGGTGGGAGTAGTAAAATGGTAAGGATGGGGGGTGGGGTGATAAAAAAACAAAATAAAAAAATTAAGTAAAACCAATGAGAGCACAACACGTGCCATTTTTAACCTGCTAAACAGGTTCTTTTAGGTCATGGTGCATTTTTGGCGGAACTCCTCAATAGTTGGGGGTATTTAAAAATAACTCATAGTTGGGGGTATTAAAAGCGGACGGGTCAAAGTTGGAGGTATTCTGATCCATTTTTCCTTAATATTATGGTCTCATTTACTCTTTTAAATGTCAAAGTATTCCAATATGACCTATGGATTAAGTGGTTAACAATCATGACCTATATCTTATTCGACTTACTAATTCACTATCCTTATCTTACCCCTTGTCTCATAATTCTTATCTTACAAACTAAACATCTAGACTCTTATTAGTCATAGTGAAATTTCATATAATTTGACACGTTTGACAACAGTAATATGGTGTAATTCCTACATATTCAACCTCACAATTAAGAGCTATAGTGGTTTATATTGAAGATGCTTGACCGATTCAAAGAGGTGAAAATTGAAAATATAGGTGATGTTCAGAGTGTGTGACTGTGGGGTATGAAGTATGAACACATGATGGCATAGTTTAGACTTTGGATTGAGGAATATAAAGATGTGAACTCAGTGGTTTCTGGTCTTAGGTATATGCTCGATTCGTTATCTATTAGTTGTAATAAGTTCTATTACATAAAATATTATTAGATTTGTCTGAATATAATTAATATTTTTTTGTAATTTTTGCTCAATAAATAGTCAAAAATTTGAATTCATAATCAAAGTTGTAGATTTACATATCAATCAAAAGTTTTAGTTCTAGTTCCGTAATACTCCCCTTGAAATATTGAATACTATGTAACCTGTTTACCTGTACTCGATGACGTATGCTATGGGGTACTCGGTTTGGGGGCAGGGTTCACGTGCATCGCGGTACTTGTTTGGCATAATCTTATTACACCCCTTGAAATATTGAATATGTATTGATGATGATGCCGTTATTGGTTTTTGCAGTGCACTGGCCACTGCACCAATGCATCACTGACCAAGAGTACTTCAAGTAATTAAGTTGTATGGCATGCCCACAGGCCGCAAATGAAGCGAAAATTCTAAGGTGATCATATTAAAAATATGATCACTGAAAATGTGGGGTCAGAATGAATATGAGCCACACATTCAACATGGCCCATTTGTATTTTCTTTTCCTCAAAAACATTTATAATATTTAGGAAAATACCTTAAATTCATTTCTGAAAATCCCAAAAAATACCAAAAATAATAAAAAAAATCCCGAAAAAAAAAATTATTCCGAAAAATTATTTTGGTGGAAATTTTTTTAAAAAACTTTTGGGGAATTTTCTCTCTTCTTCCTTCGACTTCCTGCGGTTCCTCTTTGACAATTGTGAATTCTCCTATCCCCCATGGAAAGAATCTCTTAGCTTTGTCCCGGCGTCGATGAATGATGCTAGGCCGACGTCGATGACTGATGCTCGACCGGTGATAAATCATATTTACATATAGTTTTAAGGTGCATTTAGGTTGCATTTTAGAGCATTTAGGTTCATATTTAGGTTCATTATTGCATCATATTCTTAAGTTATGTTATTCTACTCCTATTCGGTATGTTTTCTTGTTTTTGATGAATTTCAGGTAATGAGAACGTATTTGGAGTATATTTAGCTGAGCTTGAGGATAGGAGCACTTGGAAATAAGCTACGATGCATAAGGATAGTATGGATACGTCTTAGTACGAGTTTGAGCGAAAACGAAGCGGAAAATCATTAGAAGAAATGTGAACAAGGAGTCATGTATACTCTTTTGATCATAACTTTTGATGTGCTTCTCCGAATCAAGAAATTCTAGTTGGGTTGGAAACTAGACTTGAAGGGCTTTCCAACGATAGGTCACACACCCCAAATGGACTTCCGGTTCGAGAGATACAGCCTTCGCAAGTTGACGCAAAAATCACTGTTTTCCCGCCCGGTCGACCGGGCGGTTTTGCCCGACCGGGCGAAATGAAAATTTCAGAGGATGCAAAGCATGTTAGCCCGGTCAACCGGGCGAGAAAGGAGCCAAAATCGCTTGCGCGCCCGACCGGGCGGGCCCGCCTGGTTGACCAGGGCGGATTTGCTTTTCGTCGAAGTTCCTCAATCACCGTCGCCCGACCGGGCGGATTTCGCCCGGCCAACCCGGGCGGTTTCTCGAGACGGGTTTATTTGCCTTTTTTTAGCCGGTTTTGTAAAAAAACTATAAATAGGTCTTTTCTCTCTCCCCAAAGAACCTCTTTTTTTCGACATTATATTTTTGTATTCTTAGGTTTAGCTTTAGTTTCCTTCTTCATTTTTCTCTCTAGTTTTTCATGGCAAACCCTAGTTTCTCTTTTCTTCATTAATTCATGAGTTTATAATTTTCATCTCTTTTCTTTCATTGATTTCTTTGATCATGCTTTTCTTTGTAGATTTAAATTTCTTTATTTATTTCATGATTGAGTAGTTTATATTCTAGGGTTTGGGAATCCATGTTTATATGCTATGATTCTTGATTGATATTTATTAATGGTTGGATTAGTTATTGATATCTCTAATTGATTAGTGTTTTTATTGTTAATCTTGCAGTCTGATCAATTGTCTGATTAAATATTGCTAATATCGAGTCATAGATCGAGAGATAGTACTTTTTAGAGGCTTACCTACAATTAGCAAAATCGATTATGTTGAGCGACCGTATCGGCATATGTTGATTTGAGAGCGTTAATGCCCGACCGTAGGATTAACATGTGCTCTAGATATCTGATTAATTGAATCATTGATGATATTTTGATAGATTATAGTTATGAACTTGGTGAACCATTGCCCTAGATCCTTTTTAGCTTGATTTTCGTAGTTTGACTAGTTTAGAACTTCAATTCATTATTCCCGATCTTGTTTAGTTTCTCCATGCATTAGAAGCTAGATTAAAACAACCATCTCTCTGTGGATTCGACCCTACTTACCCTACTACATTGTTAGAAGGTTTTGCAGGAATTATTTTTGACAGGTGTACGACACCCTATCAAATTTTGGCGCCGCCGTTGCCGGGGAGACGGTATAGTTTTATTTAGTTTTTATTATTTGGTGAGACTAAACTGTATATATTTTTTTTTTTCCCTTTTGTGAATATTTTTTTTTAATAACTTTTCTGTATCATGGAGTCATGCTATTTTGATGATGGGGATAATTCTTTTGCTAGGCAACATAGTAATAATTCTTGGGATTCTCATGTTTACAGTTTTGATGCATCATATCAAAATCCACCCAATTTTTTCATGAGTTCTCTTTAATTACCTCATATGTTTTGTGAACCCCATGTACATGCTAGTAATTCTAGAGCAATTTTTTCTTTTCCTCAGTATGAGAATGAAGTGTTTTGGAAATACTATCATAGGCTTGGTGATTATATTGGTCCTAATCATGGAATTGAACTGTGGGATATGTGCCTAGTGATTTATGAGGGGTTAAATGAAGAAACTAGGATGGTGGTAGAATCTATGTCTAATGGGGAATTTCTATTCCGATCACCTGATTATTGTTGGGATTTAATTGTGTGGTTGGCTAGGGATACTTATGAGTGGGAGATGTCTTCATCTGCTCTTTCACCCCAAACTTACATGACACCAACCCCTTATTGTTCAAATTGTCAGTCTACTTCACATGATTTTTCTTCGTGTGATGTGACATTAGTTTATGGTTTTAACCCCTCTTCCCAATATGAATGTCAATCTGCTCAAAATTCTAGCCCCAAACCGTTTATTTATGATGATGAGGAGGGTTGGATAATAAATGAGAGCTATTGGGATGATGAAAAGATTGAGAGAGAGACTATTATGATGGATGTTTTGCAGGAGCAAGAAACCATGGTTGAAGTTTCCTCTTTGGAGGTAAGTCAAGTTGAGAGTGAGGTGATTTATGAGTCTTTATCGGTACCACCTATTGTTTTTGAGTCTCATGTTCCTTTCTCTCAAAAATTTGACCTTATTCCTTCTTCTCCTATATTATATCCTCCATCGTTCCTTCTTTCTCCCCTTTTGAATGACTCTCATGATAATGTAAATGATGTACAATTAGTTTCTTTTCCTTCTTTTGAGTCATGTCAAAAGACTAACAATTTTTCTTTTTCTTCTTCTTGTAAATATAATTTTTCCTTTGATTTTTCTTTTTGTAGTTTTAGTAATTTTTTAGAACTAATTTTTTTTATTTTTCCTTTCCACTCTTATATAATATGCTCTGAGATGTTTGCAGGAACATATGATAAGCTTCTTAGAGCATTGAACTATTATGAGTGATCTACTAGTCTTAAACGGTCGTGCAAGACCTTAAATTTGCGCTTATCGGGAGGCAACCCGACTTTGTTCATTTTTTTTTTGGTTTAACTAACTTTGCTAATGTGTGATGAAGTCTTTTGCTAGGTACAAGCATAGCCAATTTTTTTGGCTAAGTTCACTGCCTCATTACAACTATCGATTGTGGTGGAGGTGTCGATGCTTTTTGACACTCCCTTTGATTACCCACCCGTTTTGTAAGTTGTACCTCTCCCTCATTTAATTCCTCTTTGTTCACATTGAGGACAATGTGTCATTCAGCTTGGGGGTGGATGTTTGTCATCATTACTTAGCGCATGTTAGTTGCATTTAGAGTAGTTTTTTCATTGCTTTCATAGGATGTTGCATGGTTTGTACCGCTCACTAGGAGTGGGAGTTTACGTGTAACCAAAAATATTGTATTGCTTTCGTAGTTGCATTGGCATATTTCATCTCATATTAGATTTCATGTCATTTTAGTTGCATCTATGGGACTATTGCTAACACTTTTTGAGAACTTTGTTGATATTTTACTACAATTCATAAGCATCATTCATCTTGTTCATGATTCTTCATAGCACGATTGTTTCGCAATTGATTGTTTGTGGTAAAATTGATTGATCTCTCTCTAGTTCGATTTAACTATATTGTGCAGACACCTTAAACTAAGTGAGCTTTTGTGCCTATAAACTGACGTATATGTGTCAGTTATGTTCTTTCATGTGTGATTAGTTCCTTAGTTGTCGCATTGATCTTGATTTTGACTTGGTACTCTTTGATATTTGATAGTGCATACATTTTGATATGATTGAGGCATTCTATTTCATGATCTTAGCTCCAGAGTTATTCTTGTTTTCATATTATCCTTCCTCTAGCCCCGCTGAGCCTTTCTGACTATGTTTGATTGCTACCTACATTACAAGCCATTGGCCTCATTTGATATTTGTCCTAAGCCTAGCTTGGGGGAGCGAGTATTAGTTTTGGTTTGGTTTGTATTGAATTGAAGTGCTCTAGTTGTGGTTTAGAGGGATGGAAAAATATGTTTAGTGAGCTTGGAAATTGAAATGAAAGTTAAAAAAAAAAAAAGAAACACAAAAGAAAAAGTGAAAAATGAAATGAAAAAGAAGTGAAAAAAAAAAGTTGTGAATAAAGTGAAATAAAAAGGGTTATGATTGAATTTCTTGAGTGAATAAGGTTGTTGATTATATTTGGATATTGTTGGTTGTTGCGTGGAGTTGTTGTGATCTTTCTTGGTCATGTTTTTAGTTATATAATGCTCCCCCTTCTTGGTTTTTCCACCACAATTCCCAAATTATTCCATACCTTTAACCTCAGCCCCATTGCAACCCTTAAAAGTCCTCTTGATCATTGTGTATTGTATTGTTGAGTATTAAGTGAGTCAAAAAGTCAAAGTTAAAGAGTATATGTTTCATCTGAGTCGACTTGTTTTAGGTTGAGTGTCATCATTTATCCTTTAAACACATGAGAGATTTGAGCGCACATGACTATAGTGAGGTCTGTCAGGTTTGGTTAAATCCAGTTTGGGAGAGATGGTATGTGGTATGATTGGAGAGTCGATTGCTATACATGACATGCTATGCGGCTTTGTTCGAGATTGTTTCGATGCTTGGTTTGTGTAGTGATTATATCTCTTGTGTTTTCAGTTGAGTGTTTAGCCCTGTTTTAGTCCTATATTGTAGGTTGTCTTACTTTTCCCATGTCTATGTCTTATTGCTTGGGGACAAGCAATGGTTTAGCTTGGGGGAGTTTGATAAATCATATTTACATATAGTTTTAAGGTGCATTTAGGTTGCATTTTAGAGCATTTAGGTTCATATTTAGGTTCATTATTGCATCATATTCTTAAGTTATGTTATTCTACTCCTATTCGGTATGTTTTCTTGTTTTTGATGAATTTCAGGTAATGAGAACGTATTTGGAGTATATTTAGCTGAGCTTGAGGATAGGAGCACTTGGAAATAAGCTACGATGCATAAGGATAGTATGGATACGTCTTAGTACGAGTTTGAGCGAAAACGAAGCGGAAAATCATTAGAAGAAATGTGAAAAAGGAGTCATGTATACTCTTTTGATCATAACTTTTGATGTGCTTCTCCGAATCAAGAAATTCTAGTTGGGTTGGAAACTAGACTTGAAGGGCTTTCCAACGATAGGTCACACACCCCAAATGGACTTCCGGTTCGAGAGATACAGCCTTCGCAAGTTGACGCAAAAATCACTGTTTTCCCGCCCGGTCGACCGGGCGGTTTTGCCCGACCGGGCGAAATGAAAATTTCAGAGGATGCAAAGCATGTTAGCCCGGTCAACCGGGCGAGAAAGGAGCCAAAATCGCTTGCGCGCCCGACCGGGCGGGCCCGCCCGGTTGACCGGGCGGATTTGCTTTTCTGTCGAAGTTCCTCAATCACCGTCGCCCGACCGGGCGGATTTCGCCCGGTCAACCGGGCGGTTTCTCGAGACGGGTTTATTTGCCTTTTTTTAGCCGGTTTTGTAAAAAAACTATAAATAGGTCTTTTCTCTCTCCCCAAAGAACCTCTTTTTTTCTGACATTATATTTTGTATTCTTAGGTTTAGCTTTAGTTTCCTTCTTCATTTTCTCTCTAGTTTTTCATGGCAAACCCTAGTTTCTCTTTTCTTCATTAATTCATGAGTTTATAATTTTCATCTCTTTTCTTTCATTGATTTCTTTGATCATGCTTTTCTTTGTAGATTTAAATTTCTTTATTTATTTCATGATTGAGTAGTTTATATTCTAGGGTTTGGGAATCCATGTTTATATGCTATGATTCTTGATTGATATTTATTAATGGTTGGATTAGTTATTGATATCTCTAATTGATTAGTGTTTTTATTGTTAATCTTGCAGTCTGATCAATTGTCTGATTAAATATTGCTAATATCGAGTCATAGATCGAGAGATAGTACTTTTTAGAGGCTTACCTACAATTAGCAAATCTGATTATGTTGAGCGACCGTACTGGCATATGTTGATTTGAGAGCGTTAATGCCCGACCGTAGGATTAACATGTGCTCTAGATATCTGATTAATTGAATCATTGATGATATTTTGATAGATTATAGTTATGAACTTGGTGAACCATTGCCCTAGATCCTTTTTAGCTTGATTTTCGTAGTTTGACTAGTTTAGAACTTCAATTCATTATTCCCGATCTTGTTTAGTTTCTCCATGCATTAGAAGCTAGATTAAAACAACCATCTCTCTGTGGATTCGACCCTACTTACCCTACTACATTGTTAGAAGGTTTTGCAGGAATTATTTTTGACAGGTGTACGACACCCTATCAACCGGCGACAATGACTGATACTCGGCCGGCGACGAATGACTGATATTCGTGGAAGTAGATTTCTCTGCGTCGTTTTGTAGTCTGTCATTTCCTTCCCGTATCCCTATATGCCCGGAATCAAACCCTTGCGCCGGCAACGCTGACCTCCACCTCGACTAGGATTTTTCCACCAGAAATTTTAGATTGTAGCTCGATATATGTTATCGGCGACAAACTGATATGAGATTTCTCCTAAAAATCAAGACATGACCCCAAACTTTATGTCCTGCCAAATATTTTAGGTGAAAACCCAACCTTTAGCACTTGGTCGATTTCTAGGACATACCCAGAATTTTAGTAATTAGGGCATGCCCCAACCTTTATGCCATGCCATATATTTTAGGTCACGACCCAAATATTTTGCGTTGGTCGATTTACTCGATTTTCTAGAATAGCCATTTAGGAAACGACCCCGACTTTAGCCATTTAGGACACGACCCGACTTTAGCCATTTAGGACAACGATCTAGGTCACGTCCTAAGCATGTCAGGCTTAGGACATGACGAAACACAAGATTGCTCGAAACACCCAACCAATGTATTAGACCCCCTCCACTCCCTTACCTCGCCCGTGTACCTATGATCACCTTTCTTACTCTTGTCGTAGCCTTTCATTAGACTTCCTAAGCCGTGAAGAAACCAATTACCCCCTCGCACCAATACCGAGGATGCGGATACACTTGCCTCAGAACATAGCAGTCTCTCGAACCAATATCGTACTCCCCTCCCCTCCCCTACCTCGCCCGTGTACCTATGATCACCTTTCTTACTCTTGTCGTAGCCTTTAGTTAGACATTCTACACAACACTATGGGTCTTGCGTCTCGGTATGGATGAAACCCCCGGAACATAGTGGCTCACCATGGGAGAATAAGTCGATAGGGTACGAGGGATGACGTTATTGTATTTCTTGGAATGATTTATTCGGAGAGAAAAATTGAGACAAACAATTGAGATAAACGATCAATTAGCCCTCCGACGCTCTGTATGGGCATATTTTGTTGGATGATGAAACCCTCTAACCACTACTTTGAATTACTAGCAAATTTAATAAGGCTATCATGTGTAAAATGGGGTCATTTACTAGCGTTTTATACTACCTTTGTATTTATTTAGTTGCACCATTTGCTTTTTCACATTTGTCGAGAGACTTCTTTAAACGTTAATATGCAAGTAAAAATTTTAAAAAATTGATATTTGGAATGTTCGCATTGAGACGAATCTAACAAGACCCCACTTGACTATATTTTTTCTTATATAATGGTGCGACATAACTTAATAAAATTGGTTGATGAATAGTGCCAAAAAGCAAATGGTGCAACTTACTTAAAAAATACGGAGGTAGTATTTAACACTAATCTTTATTTCGTAGTAGAAATTAGAAAGCGTGTTTTAGCTACCCTACATTCTAAGTTAAACATTTATTCTGTGTCAAAACTGTTTTCCTATCAGCAAATGTAAACATACGCGTATCTTATTTTTGTCTTTCTTTTGCGCACCATAATACATAAACAACTGGGGACAAACATTTGTCGTGCTGATACCCCCGTCTCCGTGGTCACTAGCCCTGATATGAAAATCACTTGCATCTATGCGGCGCGGGATCAAATCCTTTCAAAGGCGAGCAAAGTGTTTGTACTTTTTGTAATTTTGTTCTAAGGCGTAAGATTTTATTAGATCATTATATTATTTTTTTTATTATCTATTTTTGCCCATTTCTACGTTATTTAGAATTATTATTAACCACATAAAATGATATCTTTAATACAAATATGACAGATTTCTCTTTAAACGTTTTGATCCATGTCAAACGTGTTTGTACACAAAAGTCAATAAAAGATGTTTGATCCATGACAAACGCTTTTAGGGCACGTTTGGGCCAAGGGCCATATGCCTTCTTAAACGTTTGTTCCGCGGTGCAAACGTCTACCTAAAGACGTTTATACCATTGAATTATTATTTTGAATTATTATTAACCACATTTTGTTACTAATGATATTATGATCCCAAACATGACAGTTTTTTCAAAATTAATACTAGCAATTTTATCTAATGTTTGGTATAAATTTTAATTCTTCCTAAAACATGATTATACATCATTGTTCATTTGAATCCAGCATTACAAACCACAATCTAAGTTGGTCGGATCAACATGATAGTTGAATCTTTCTTTGTTATTGGAACATAATAGTTGGGTCATCACCCAAAACCCCATAGTTGGGTCATCACCCGAATACATAAAGTTGGGTCATCACCTAAATCCCCATAGTTGGGTCATCACCCAAATCCCCATAGTTGGGTCATCACCCAAGAACCCCCCAAAATTGAAACAGCCAACAGTCAGGCCCTGTTGATTCTGATAAAACACTGAAAGAACCCCGAAATTGATTAAACGGAAATCGAGATTGAAGAACATGAGGGTTTTGTTCATGCGAAATGGAGTATAGACCTAAATCAAACAAATCAAGACAACTGAAATCGAACTTTCCCAAAAAAACAAAACCAAAACCCTAGATATGTAAAGAAGACTGAAATCGAGATTTCCCTAAAAGCACACTTCATGCGTGAAGAAGATTCACTTATGCGTGAAGAGTAGAGTACAAAAGAGCAGTTAATTGGTCGAAAATGGTCGAGGAAGGAGATGAGATGGGTGGAGAGAGAACGCAGGGAAGGAAGGAGTTCATCGGGGTTCAGGGGGAAAAAGAGGGGAGAGAAAAAAAAGATGGGTAAATTTTTTTTTTTTGGTCAAAATAATTAATTTCAGAAAAATGAAAGTATTAAATTTTTAGGATTTTCTTATTAATTTTTTGGAATTTACAAAATTATTTTAAGTATTTATCGAAAGTATTTCTGATTTTAGTAAAAGAAATGAAAAAGAAAATGGCTTGCTGAGTTGGCAAAATGGGTGGTGCAGAATCCCTTTGACTTCCGTTGACTTCGGTGGTCATAATTTTGGTATGATCACTGAAGAATCATCCCAAATGAAGGGTCACCATCTAATTACATCCATGTTCAAGAGTTGGGAAACTTAGTCACTGTTATGCATATAGAAAGGCCAAGAAGTTATTGTAATTGCCTCAATATTTTTTAGAAAGTGGGTGACTGGGTCGAATGAAAATTAATATTCTAAAATTTAACTAGATAATATGTCTATTTATATGATTTGTATTATCTATTTCATTTAAAGGGTGTGTTTGGCAACAACTTTTAAAACAATGTCTAATTTTAACGAAGTAAAAACACCATTAATATTAAAATTAAACAGTATTCTCGGCATTGACAAAGTATAATAGCTAATGGTAACTTTAAACTTTTGAAGTAGTGTTCTACAAAAGCTAATAAAACCAACTTTTGAAGTAGCATTTGACAAAACTAGCTAAGTAGCATAATGTACATACACCATCTGGTTTGGTGTTCGAATCTGGTTTGATTGTTGAATATGCATAAATTTTGCGGGAACATGTCGAGTACATATTCATGATGATACAGTGGATGATAATAGGTCAGTCCCATTCAATGTAATGTAAAGTGACTTGTGCACTATATATGATTTGTTCTATGCATTATAAGTTGGTCTATTAGCTTATGTAACCAATATAGCATAAAAAAGATACGATACTGAATTATGCGTATTAATATTTGAATGGATAAGTAACGCCGAGTTACATAAAATAAGAACAAAAGTGACACGTGTTCCTCGCATGGAACGTTTGTTCCCTTCATTCGCTTAGTAGTTTGGATTTTGGAATACTGGTGTAGAATCATGAGGGGAGGTAAGAACTTTTTGTTATGAATGTTAAGATAACTCAAAATTATCTTTTGAAAAGAAAATTTGTGAATTTATTGTTGAATGAAAATGGGAGGATGCATGATATATACTGTCTCATGGATTTAAATATATAAATTCACATCTTAATACTTAACTAGCTCAAAAAATTAGAATATATCAATAACACGACCTACATAAATAATTAAATTTGTCGAAGACACCCCCTTAATTCGAATAGTTACTTGTAAACTTTCATTGATCAATGCATACCCTTGTCAGTTGTCACCATAATAGATGTAGTAATTAGTTTGCGTAGGATTTCGGAGGGTTGGTACTTGGTTTATTATACAAACTAGCTTTGCTTGTTGTTGCAAAGTACAAATGCATACGACATAGCAAAGTAAATAGAAAAACTAAAGGTGTTGAGGATTGTCGCCTGTGAGTGGATTTGGTAAGGGGTAATTGTTATGCAGTTAATTTGTTTGTGTTCGGAACAAAGGATTTGGCTATGCAATAACGTCACTGGATAGGGAGAATGAGGTGAGATTTCTACACTTCTACCTTCATAAACTCATGGTAGAGCCCTCACCATTTGAGATTGGTTTTTATTGCCATCAGTTTTAAATTGGAAAATTGTGTATTATAATGTTAATTCCTATTATTGGTTAAAAATGGCCGATGAGGTTTCTTTATAAATTGAATTACAAATTCTTATATATATAAGACCGACTCTCCGTATTTTATAGTAAGGCATGAAGTTATTCGTGACCTCTAAAGTAGTCACTTACACTAAAAGTGACCATTCATTAACCCTTTACCTTAACAAGTGACCCTTCATTCTAATATAAACAATGACCTTTTATGGCAAAAATGATGTGGACTTACACCGACTTTATTGTAACGAGTGCCTTACACAAGACTTACTAAAGTTAAAATTTTCCTAATCTTCCTTGAACTTTAGAGGGTTTGTGTCATCTGAATAAATGAAAAGGTTAATAGATAGAGAATATGGATGACAAATACAAAGATTCTAAAAACAATAACCATTCTAACCGTCTAACCGAACAACCATAACCACAAGTTTTGTCAAGTTGGCAAATTCAATTTATGGTTATGGTTTCTTAGTTATAATAATACTTATATAGTTGTTGTTCTGTATTTACAACGGTTCTTGATTATTCATTATAGTACTCCCTCCGTCCTTTATTATTGTATTGTGTGCAAAAAACTTTTCCTACTTAGTGTATACTCTTCTCCCTAAACACAACCAAGCAGCGCAAATTATTTTTCAATCTCTATTCAAGTTGGTGGATTACCCACTAGATGTATATATCACTCTCTGTATTGTATATGATTCTTGTCATTCCATTAATGATTATCATATTAGCCTTAGTAAAAAATTTCCCATCAATCGATTCAATTCATCTGATGTACGCCGCCCTTTAACTAATTTCCTCTTTTCATATCTCATGTAAAATTTTATACTTAATAATCAATATATATGCTAAAAAACTACATTCCTCTACTTTTTGCTTTTAGTATGCATGCCTAACATATCGAGGGCGGAGAAAGTATATTAATTTTGGATTGTTGATCTAATAGTTCATACTACTTTGATCCCTCTGTTAATTTTTTTTCATAATTTTTAAGTTTTTCAGAAAGTAAGCTTTTTCCTAGCTTTTCTTTCTCCATGGCCACACTTAACCTTATGCTGATCCTCTTTCTACTCACTATCCCTAATCTCCTTGCATAATCCAATTGTAAAATACATATAATAAGATTAGATGATTATAGTAGGTTTGTCACAAAGTTGAATTTTTCCAACTAAGATTACATGATAAATAAAGAGAGTAGATGATCAGATATTGAGATTATTAACATGATATATAGTACTCTTATAAGATTATATTATTGTGGTAGGTTTATGTTGCATATCTCTCTCTTCAAAACAAGTTTTTAAAAAAGCGGACATGTAGCTACATCCCTACAAGTGAAGGACAATAATCCTTTTGATTAAGAATCTAAATTATAATATTAGAGTTGGCCGGCATGTTTTCTACTCCAAGATTTAAAAAACTAATAACATGCCTTCATGTTCAATATAGCTGCCTAACTCATCATTTTAGTCCATAATAAATCAAAAAGGGCTGAATCATAGAAATCAACTTGAGATTATTAAAATAATTATCTTCACTTCTGGAAGATGAAATTTCAATTGGTCTCCCATCAAACCATCCTACTCAATCAAACCACTCATTTACTTCAATTTTACAAGTTTTAGTACTCTATTGTAAACTAAATTTTTATTTGCATTTTGTAACGCCTAATGCTTAGTGTTCTATACACAATGGTCTAACTTGATTAGATCGTCTGATACAAAAATTTGTATTGAGTATAAGATATCATACCAAACTGACAAAGAGATCCCGATCATTGAGTTTAAGGGACCACCCTAAACACTCTTAACATCAGCCATATACATAGCAAGACTTCTTTCCATAATTAGAATATTATTTTGTTGCATCTGTTTTCAAAATGGAGTAGTTCAGAAAGCTACAGCTGATACATGTATGTTGTATGTATATGGTTCAATTTAAAATCCAATAGCCTATAGATTGAAACATGCACATCATCAAGTGAAGTTGAGTTCTGTATTCCAGTATTATAATTGTAACAAGAGCATTGTCCATGATATCAGCCACCGAAACTCCCTCAGCAAACTAGCAGAAACGAGTAAGGGAGAGAATAATGTTCTAAGAAGTGCTACTTAAACGAGACTTGATCCATGATTCAAGGTTCTTCAACTCTTCGGTGCTAATCGAATGACCTAAACCGGGGTAAGCCTGCAAAAGTACACCATCAATAAAATGCTGTGTATAATATAACGAATGAATTAAACCAAACGAGTAGGTGATTAATTGTAAACTATTAAGGTAATTTAGTTCAACAAAAATAAGTTCAAAATAAGTTAAGTTTTTCAACAAGTTCAGATAAGTCAAAATATGTTAAATACAACACACTCTAAATGTCAAGCAGTACCTTAAACTCGCAAGTAACACCAGCTTGTTCAAGGAAAGGCGGCCCTGCTTGCCCGGCCTCAAATAATACTGTTGGGTCGGACAATCCATGAGACCACAAAATTGGTGTCTGCACAAATGCAACTTAACAAATATTAGTAATAGATTTTGCACCACACAACTGCTGAAGTGCATTACTTTTCATTTTTGAGAAAAGACAGGCAAAAGTGACGTGAAAAGGGACAGATATTATTGTGGAAAATAAAGCTTTTGAGGAAGCAAAAAGGTGGGTGAGCATGCAAGCAAGTGTTTCTAAAGCAATTTATATAACTAAGGATTGCATACTATTATTTGCATCTGCCTTTTATAATCAGAGAAGTGGATTTACAACTAAAAGTTGACTCATGCCGTGTTAGATGTGTCTTCAAATCCTATAGAAGGTCACGGCGATTGCTTTTTCTCAACTTTAAGTTAGATATTTAGACGATAATCCCTCAGTTTCATAAAGATCTTTATTAATGTAAACAAGTAACCAAGAAAAGAAATTAGTGGAACGTGGGTCATTTATTTGGCTTTAGGCTAGGAGAGATTAGTTAATTTGAAACCTGGAATAAACCAAGTGGACTCGTGTAGTGAGGTAATGAATGGTACAGGAGGTTAAAAATTTACCAAAATTGTAATCAAGCAAAGTAGAGGATAACTATAAAGAACGGATTATAACGGAAAGAGGGAAGATCTTTGTGAAATGGAGGGAATATATATTGAAACAAAACCAATATGTTATAATTCATTTTATTTTAATATATTAGTAAAAGAAAAGGTCAAACTTAATATATGAATAGTGCACAAAGTCAACGTGTCACATTAGTTTGTAAACAGGGGGAGTATTAGTATTACTAAGCAAAGCATTAAAAAAAGAGATAAAAAGAGAAAGAAAAAGAACGGATGAAAGTGTGCTCAAGCCATGGAAAAATACAGCATAAGCACTTACATAAGTATATGAAGCAAATTTAAGAAATTAAAAAGCTGTTTCCCGTTGTAAATACACGAATGAATTACAGAATTGAACTGCAAGTACAAGAAATAGATTGTACCTTTTTTGCATCAGCTGGAAATTGTTCAATTACGGAATGATTAAAAGGAACCCACCCACTGAAAACTGCACCACCTCCTAAAGTTTTTGGATAAAGCAGTACACTAGCCAAGGTCAAAGCACCTGCAAAAATTGACCCTCATTGTGTAAGTTCTCTTAAGTAAGTCTAATCTTTAGTGGAAAATACAAGCATGCAAAGGAAAGATTGAGATAAGTAACAGGTACCTCCTTGACTGAATCCGCAAACAAATATATTTTCAGGACTTATGCCTGAGTCAATCTCTTTGTCTATCATCCCATGAATATGTTTTACTGCTTTCAGCACGGAAGTTTCATCATTCGGAGAATGCTGAAAAATCAGAAACAAAGGTGACTGCAAGAGTTAGCATATGTGCCTGCAGTTTTTGTACACTGGCAGCATACAACAAATATATCATGAAACAAATTCTGTAATTGACTATATTGAAGCGCTTAAATCTTGACAATTCAGGTCAATGGGTCATATTCTGGATTAGGTTTTGGGTCAATTTAGGTTATGCTGACAACATATAAAAAAATGGCAAAACATATTATAATAAAAACTTACGATAATTAGGTTGATATCGGGTTGTTCGGGTTTCTACCAATAATTTCACATCAGGTCAGGGTCGAGTCAAAGGTTGCCAGCTCTAGCAGCGCTGCCGTGATATTGAGGACAACACATCAATTCACCAAGGACAGTTTTATACTTTTATCATCTTATTGACCTAGAGAAACGAGGAGCTTGCCTTGATGTTATTTCCTTATCCTTTCCCCAACAAATAATATCATAAAATAGAG
Organism: Beta corolliflora; assembly: GCA_947648045.1. NCBI lineage: Eukaryota > Viridiplantae > Streptophyta > Magnoliopsida > Caryophyllales > Amaranthaceae > Beta > Beta corolliflora. The sequence goes on from CANSZD010000828.1 coordinate 45,292, forward strand.
AGAACCATGTCCATACAGCATAAATACAAATTATGTGACTGCACAGGTTAGCATCCAGGATTGTCAATTGTCTCGCTAAGAATGTCTAAGCTGCAGCAGAGTTGTCATCGCACACAGCTTTCACTCAGCAAGTATGCCGTTGGTAGCTAGTGAGCTATAAATCATATCAAGTTCAAGTAGTAGCAGTGAAGCCAACATGTAAACCTTGTTTGGTTGATAGGACATAGCAGGAAAGGAAAGGATTGAAGGAAGATACCATTTTCCCGTGTTTGATTCTAATTTATGCATAAGAATTGGAAAGAAAGTAATGGCAGTAACTGGAAAGAACTTTATATAAGTCTCAATTCCCTTTCCCATCAAATTTAGACAAAGATAAAGCCAACAACTCAAGTTCCTTCCATTTCTTTTAAAACATTCGCTTAAAGAATGTAGGATTCCTCTATATTTCTATTTACTAAAACAATGAATGCTAATTCCTTTCATTTTTTTTCTTTCCTTTCTCTTCATTCCTTCTCAATCTATTCACTTGCAGAACCAACCACTTTGATAATAACAAGGAAAATGACACCCGCTTATGCACAGAGTCATTCTTTGTATCAAAGAAGATCGGAAAAAACTATAAAAGGATCACCAGGTGATAGTTCAACCTCCAACTTCCAAGGAGTTCCTAGAAAGAATGAAAGATTTTTGGTATCCAAGGAGGCTGTTAGCTATAAATTATATGACTGTCCCTGTAAGAGCCTCAAGAGCGTAAGTTATAGCTTTGAAATGTGTATCCCCGGGGAGACCTCAAGACCAGTCACAAATACAAGACGGCGGGCCAATTTGGATATTGGCCTTAATTAGAGACTACTTAAGAGCTGTGGAGTCTTCAGTCCAGGTTTTTCAGAGATTATCCATGGTTGTTTCAAACAGATCATGACTTTAAGCCTTCTTCAAATAAGGATGTGCTCATGTGCATAGTAGGGCTCTGATGTAAAACAACCCAGAAGCCTAGAAGATAGCCCTACAAGGCTGTTAAGATTTGATGTCAAGCCCAAAAACTATCTAGCTATGACAGTTTGTTTAGTAGGCAGTAATAAATAGTTATAACAAATTAATAGGTAAAATTGTGAAAAAGGACTCTTCTCAATGTCCATGATAATGCTTGTCTATCTTCAATACCTCGTTTTCTTCAGAAATTTCCAGTACTATCCAAGCATCCATTATGCCTTGGAGGTGGTATTGAGTGATAACAGAAGTTTGTGAAGAAAACTATGGACGGATTCCATTACCATGGGCATAGGATGAGACTTTTTTACAAAACTACATAAAATTCATTGTCATTACCACTATCCATTACCAGCTACCAAAAAGACCATTGAAAGAATATAGACTTCATTACGGGCTTCCTTTGTAGTATTATTGTATCTAGAATCAAATACGTCGGGATAGGAAATGTAGAACCCAAGCAAGCTTGTTTTAGGTTTGCGAAGCTCAATTATTCTTTTCAAAAGCTTGAACCTGTGTTGTTAAGGGGTCTCTTAGCGTATGGTTGTTATTATAGTCAACTAATGTTGTGTTTGGTAATCTATGGTTGGAAGCCTTTAAGAGAGGTAAGAGGACTTCATCCTGCTTTCCCTTGAGGTTCTTTCCCTAGAGGTTCTCTCCCAGACCACACAAGGTTTCACAATAACTGAGTTATAGCCTTAAAGACTCAACCTTCAAAATCTAGGTTCTCAAAATGTAATCGTACCACAGCAAGTTTGGTTCACATGGCTTATATAGACCACGGTACTGGAGAACATCTTGTGTTACTTCTTTTTGAGACGTTCCATATAAAATCTCCAGGGAAGTTAGAAGTGGAGTAGTAATACATCCATCTCACAGATGGGTAAAATTTTGCCCATCTCATCCCTCAAACATTATAAAGAACTTACAGACACTACATTTAAGTTTACACTAGATGACAAAATCATCTAATTTTCCCTCATTATTTAATCTATATGTGAGAGGAAATATGTCAAACTTAACCCATCAGTAACCAGAGCTCCAACTTCCTTCTGTTGCTACGTTTTTTCTCAGTCTTCGTTAACAAAAAGCCTTGGCCTATTAATTAGCACAAGTACCTTTGGCACTTGTAACTTAAGCAGCTAAAGTATACATATCAGGGGCATTAGATTATGCCTACGACTTTCCCTTACCTATGTTTGGACAAGGAACTGAATGATATGCATGTCCGTTAATTTGAATTAACTTCGTGGAGGGGAGGAAAGGAGGTGACATAAATGCTCAGAAACAAAGTCACACATAAAAGAGGCATATCTGACAAGTGAATGACACAACGAACAAAATTGAGTATCTTACAGCTGTCACTGGTATCTCAGGAATGTCGAACCATGAGGGCATGACAGCACCATCTGCAAAGAGAAGCATATTATCAGTTTAGGCATAAGTTGTTTCACAGAAGAGTGTGATCCATGACTCCAAAGAACAGAAATTCAGGAAATACATCCATGTAAAAGTTTCAATTTAAGTGAAAAAAAAAAAAAAAAAAGCAAATTCTGACTCTTCTATTTTTTAGAAGTTAACTCTATCAAGTTCGTACAAAAATGGCAGAAGAGTTGAAAATCAGAGAAGTGTAATGACGAATTTCAGCATTCTTCCAGATTTTTGTCAACGATGAACAGTTAGGTAAAACTAAAAGTAGATCTTGTTCAATCTCATGAAAGCATAAGATTTGAACCCTTGCAAGTTAGTTTTAGTTCTTTCTTCTTTTTTTCGAGGGTTGCGCAGCGCCATGATGGTTAAGTTCTTTAGTAGTTTTCCTAAAATTTGTCATTTAGGTAACTTACATATTAACCTTAATCAAACTTGCAGAAGGACTTCAAACATATGAGGTGCCTGGCTACATGAATTCAGACATCCAGTACACAAGAACAACAGATAATATTGTACAACAATCACCACACGTGATTCAACCACTTATTGTATTGCCTGATGACCTTCAGGACACGAGAAGAAATCAATAGAGAAGAACAATAGGAAAGGAAAGTTACATTGGTTAATAGCAACTAGCAAGCATGATTGAATGAGCTTTTGGAGCATGTAATAGCATTTCAGAAAGAAACAAAACCACAAACCAAAGTATCTACTATCAGCTTACATATTCATTACCATTCAACTAATGACAGCTACTTATGATCATACTTTTCTAATCACTTGGCAAAATACATATAGATAATAGACTGTAGTATAGACCATATAGTAGACCTCAAACTACAAGGTTTTACCTGATATTTCCAATAACAGAATAATAAAGGTCAAAACTGCAAAATAGTCTATCACCATAAACTGCGAAGCACGAAAACCTTTGGGACTTAAGGTTATCCTCATTCCTGAAACGGCTGGAACTTGAGGCTTTCCCCTTTCCGAAACATTTTCATTTCCCCTCTTCTGAGCAGATTTTCAGTGGCATTATCTAAATCTTGTAGTTGCAATATTGCACTCCTTCCTAAATAACCTAACCCCATGCGCCAAACCTTGACACATTATATTGTTCCAAAATCAACAGAAAACCACATTGGACTTGACATTCGAAAATCACTGTTAAATTATTATCCTTCCACTTACCAAGAACCCAAGCCAGCTCAATAGTTCATAAAGGAGTTCTAATATTCAAGAGCTGGATGTAACTCAAGTGTGACATAAACCAACACCTTGATCACACTCTCCTTTCTAATTCACATTATGCTCCTAGTGCATATTAATGCCAGATCAATCAATATCATACAACCATTTTACGCTCGAATTCCGTGTTCAATAGACATATGCAATCATCAACAAGCAATCATCAAATTTCATCGACTTTAAACAAAAATACTGAATTTGCAAGAAATTCAGAAACTTGATTAATAGGAGGGGAAAAAAAAAGTCCCTTTTTCCCTTGCACACTATTATTCAGAAATTAGAATCAACAAAATTATACAAATAACCACTAATATTAAAACCCACTAACAAAATTACCAAAATAAGAAACAAAATCAGAAAATTGAGCTCCTAACATTTCTTCTTAGAAACAAAAAAAAACCATAAAGAAAAAGAAAAAAAGGATTTACAATTGCAGGTAACTGGGTTTGAAGGGGCCGAAGGGAAAGACCATTTAGAGGAGTTAAACTCGGGAGAATTGAACAGATTTTTGATTGGTTGATTGGCGGGTCCAGAATCACCCAACCCATGAAGCCACAATATGAAGCTTTTGCTCCGACCCGCTGCCATTTGCTGCGGATTTAGGTTCGGGTTTGGGTTTGTGTCAGAAACGAAGATGAAAAGAAGGGTGATAGCCAATGAGATTATCAGCACTGCAATTGGCTTTGCTAGTAGTGAAATTCTCAATGGTGTGCCTCCAAGCTTCATTTACTGTTTTGTTTTTCCTCCCTTCCAAATATTCCTACCTAAATTGCCTTCTACATTAGGAGAAAAAACAAATTTGTTTCCCCTTTTTTTTTTTTTGGGCATTCGGAATGTTGACATTTGAGAATACGACTTCTACCTACTTCATAATGAATATAAATATAAACAAATTTATCTATAACAACAGCGTGTGATAACTTGGTGGTATTGACATATCTTCGATCCCATTTAAGAGTTTTTTTGGAATCGAGTCACCCCCTTGCAACTTGCAAACGGGATCCCCAAGCATATTAAAATGGAAATGGAAAGGTAGTTTATTAAAATTAAAAATAGAATTTGGCTTGGCTCAAATCTTTGGCTCAATTCCTACCCTAAACTAGTTGATTAAGTTGATTATATTTATCGGTTAGCTGATAGTTGATTTTATTAATTTGGTTTTCAATTAACCGGTTGTATTAGTTGTTACATGTTTGTATAAGGTGTTTGGTAGTAGCTGATAGCTAATTGCTACTTAATTGAGTAAAATGTCCAATAAGGACATGAACATAATCCATTATTGTATTTTCTATTGTTTATAAATGTAATGTTCAAGAACTTTAAGACATAAATGTAATTTGCCCCACGCATTTCCAAATATAATGTCAAAAAGCTCATTCCCTCAATTTTTTCAAAAAGAGCTTTTTTGGCCCCAATTAACTATTTCAAACCTCTTTTGCCAAACAATCATATTAGATAATTGATTAGTCAAATTCTCTAATATGAGTTCAAACCTCTAATCCCCCACATCTCCTTACCAAACAAGGCGGTATGTTAAATCAAAGAAAGTTTGAATTCCATCGTTGCCAGAGTATAACTAATATAGATAATAAACAGTGGTTATATGTTGTTTTCCTATACTACCAAAAAAATGTTATTAACAAAACTTACTATATTCCTTATGAACTTGACATGTTTCTGCCATCCCGCCAAATATGTTCTTTTGTATGCTAAGATCATTCGATCGCATTTGCTAAAAAAAAATTATATTTTAAGATGCGTTCTTTTCACCTAGAAAAAAGAGTAACTTTCATGGCCTATCATATCTTATTAGGGTTGATCGAGTCCAATTGACATTAACATAAGGTGAAATTAGGACGGATCAAGTCTAATAAGTTCAGTCCAGAATCCAGATATCAAATAAAAAGCACGCACCCATAGAAATTTGTAGCAAAAAGCTTTTACCGCAATCAATAATGATCAATTTGGGTTTAAAGTAAAATTTCAAAACATTAATTCATCTCAAGTTAGATTAGACCGAGGCCCAAAAACAAATCCAAACCGAAAACCGAACTTATTCATTTTACACCCAAAGCAAGTGTGTTACGGCCGTATAGTAGAAAAGTAACAAGGTAACCGCACTCATTTGACCCTCTTCAGTCTTCTCCCAATGTGATTGATTCTCGATATTCCGAAGAAGAAACCCACCTACATTAAGTAGAGAGCAAATTCATGGCGACTTCCAAGCTTCAGGCTCTATGGAACCATCCTGCCGGTCCTAAAACCAGTAATCTTCTTTTCTCCCTGCAATCCAAAAATATAAGAGAATAAGTTTCTTTCTTTCTATCTTTTTTTCTTTTTTTGAATTTTCCCATCTCAGATTTGCTATTTTGAATCTTGTTTTGTTGTTATCATTAGTCTTTGACGGTCTCTTTTCATAATTTTGATGGATAGAAAAATGGAAGTCCCCTGATTTTTCATTCTTTTTGTTTGGTGTGATTGATATTTAAGTTTGGCTGACAAATTTTTCTATTGATTATAAGAGTTAATTATCAAAAATTTCATGTTCATTTCAATTGAGAATCTTGGATTTAGTGACCCATAATCCAAAAATATGTTATAAGTTGACTTAAGAAAGGTGCAAAAGTGCTGAAATGTAGAACTGCAATTTACAATGAGACTGGGATGATGTGTGAAATTGTAATTACTCCTGTTAGTTATGGAGAAAGTATCAGCGTCTCATAGTGAGATGCCAAAATGGCATCTCACACAAAAAGATAAAATTTTTTTGATGCAAAAGCCTAAATCAAAGTTGTCCAAAAATGAGATTACTTTGGTCACGTACGGACCAAAACGTAACCCGGTCGATCCAGGCGAAAGTTGGTACCAAAAATAGAGTAGCACCAAAAGTAATTCATTTTGCACTTTTGACTTCACTTTTGCATCAAATTTTTTTTGTCTTTTGTGTGAGATGTCATTTTTAAGATCTCACTATGAGACGTCTATAACAGCTCTTAGTTATGCTTGGCTTTGCCACGTCTGTTTGATACGGGTATGTGATGTCACACTTGACCATTTTGTGAAAGTTTGCAGGCTTTTGTTCGAAATGAAGTTATAGGCACAATACTGAGGTGTAATGAAGATCTATGGCCTATGGTAACAGTTATGCTGGACTGTGTGTGTAATCATAGACCTGTTCAACGGGCCGGGTCGGATCAGGCCATGTTGTATAAGGGTCGGGTCGTAAGTCATTGTTAATGGGCCGGGTCAAGGACCCGACCCGATCCTGACCCTATTTTTAAAAGAACTCACCAAAACCTTGAGTAATTGTAAAAACTGGAACATGGAGAATATTATAAGCAAAGTGTTCTGTATTGAACAAATATTCCCAATCAATCATGCCAAATATGAAGTTCACTCTATAGAACAGGCTAATATTCTCCATCCGTATGGATCTGACAAGAAAGAAGATTCCACCAAACTTAGCTCCAACTGTAAACAGCAACAAAACACAAATCCTAATCATAGATTACAACCCACTAAAATTCAATGATAAACAGTGATGAATTTACAAGGATAATTAAACACTGTTCTTTTGCTTCTTCTTTGATCTTTTACAGCCATCAATAGGAATAGGATCACAGTGCATTAAGACCTTAAGCTTGTAATTCACACCTGAAACAATTAAAATACAAGTTACTTTGCACTCATATACATAAAATATAGCATAAAACTTGGCACAATAAATCTGCACCTATGTTATCAATAAATGGAGCACATTATAATCATTCAGTTCAAATGATCTCACTCACAGTCACAGATTACCCAATTAAGGTATCACAAACTCCAAATAATTTTATTTTGAATGTATCATTCCTTCCTATAATCAACACATCCGTATTTACTATTTGCTATTTAGACCCACAATTTACACACTATGACAAGATTATTGACAACGACATAATAATTATAACCTTGGAAGCAATATAACATTATATTGTATTCCCTGCAGACCAAGACATCTAATCAAAGAAACCCAAGAATCATCAAAGATACCTGGGGAAGAGGCAATGTTGCGATGAGATCAACGAAGAAGTTGGATTCGTTACCACTGTGATCAGTCTCTACACAGGCTGCATAATAGGTGAACAATCATCAAATTATTTGCAGTAAAACTTAAGAAAAACAAGATTGCAAAAGAAACAAACGAATAACCAATACTTTACCTCTAAAGAAAAAGACTCGTTTCGTCAATATCATCACCAATATCATCGCAAGCCTCATCATCCTCTGTAATATCGACCTCTGAGTCGCTCCAACTATCACCTTCTGCACGTCGCCAATCTTGGACACATACCAAGGCTTGTACAGTCTTAGGCTTTAAAGAGCTACGAGACGGGGATATGGTCTTACCTCCAATGCTGAATGCAGACTCAGAAGCCACTGTGCTCACAGGGATAGTTAACAAATCACGTGCTAGAACAGAGAGGACCGGGTATCTAATAGCACATTGATGCCAATACTCCAAGACATTCAACTCTAAATCCATACCAAGGCATTCTTCCTCCAAATACAAGTCAAGTTGAGACCTTCTTGTCCGACTTCTAGCATTTCTCCCTGTGAAACTATGGTAATCTCCAAACATATTATCATCTGTGAAACTTGGAGGCGGAGGACTAACAATTAGTGATCCCAATGACTCCTTGTACTCATTAAATAATTTGTTTAGAGTATCCAAAACACGATCAACCTTTTTTCCCGCATCTTCAATCCCATACAATTTGGTAAAACTATACTCCACAAACTTGACTTTAAACCTTGGGTCGAGAATAGTCGCACAAGACAAGTAAATGTTATATTCTTCCCAATATTTGTCAAACTTATCATACATCGGGTTTACCATATCTCTTAAAAAATCATGGGAACTCGTACTTGCCTCAAGTAAGCGGAGATGAATCATGCAAGCACCCTTAAAGTACAAGTTTGATGTAGGATTATTGACACTAGAAAACATGCATGTCACATCATAAAAAACCTTCAAAAACTTGTGTATTACATTCAACTTATTCCACTCTGATTCAGAAGGTACAAGGCTCATAAAGGAATAATTTGTTGACCTTAATTGCACAAACCCATCTTTGTAATAAAAGACATTATCAAGCATCTTGTATGTTGAATTCCAGCGAACTTCCATGTCTAAACTCAATTTTTCTTAACATCTAAATGAAAATTCTTTTGGGCAGTCTCATAAAATTCTTGCTCCTTTTGGCAGATTTATGAATTAACCTCATAAGTGTTCTAATCTTATCCAAAATACTTTTTATGCAACCCAAACCAGCTTTCACAATTAAATTTACGATAGGAGCGCAACATCTAATGTGTAGAAAAGCACCATCACCAACCAAAGGCCCTTTCTCATCAAGACGACCACGTAACTTACTTAACATTGTGTCGTTATAGGTGGCATTGTCAACAGTAAATGTAAGGACCTTTTTCTCTAGTGACCATTGGACCAAAAACTGAAAAATCTCATTTGCAATACTCTCACCATCATAAGGAGGATTTAAAGCCCTAAATCTCAAAATTCTTTTTTGCAATTTCCAGTGAGAATCAACAAAATGGGCAGTGATACAAATATAGTGTTGCCAAGAATGCGAAGAACTCCAACAATCAGTAGTCAAACAAATTCGTCCAGGACTTTTTGCTAGCATATGTTTCACCCTTTCCCTATCTAAAACATACAGGAGCATTAACTCTCTAGTAGTTGTATAACGACTAAAAGGTACAAAGTGAGGCGTAGCTTTAGACATCATCCTTTCGAAACTCTTTTGTTCAACAACAGAAAAAGAATGTCCACCTTCAGCAATAAACAACACAATAGCTTTCCTTAGTTGACTCATATCGAACCTAAAAGATTCATCATCATTCACACTCTCCCCCCAATTTCAAGTCCGACGGGTCGCTGCAAACACCTTTCTAAATGTCGCTTTAAATGAGATGTACCACTATTTCCCCCAGCAACCAAAGTTATATTACAATAAGGACAGGTTGCAATTTTCTCACCTGCCTCATTCCTTCCTTGCACTAACTCGTTCCACACTTTCGACTTCTGCCGCTTCTGTTGTGGAGGAGGTGTTGTGTACTCAAAATACTCATCCTCTTCGGGGTCCTCCACAGGGTGCTCCACGGGTGTTGACATTGAAGTAGCTTCCATGGTAAAGTTTTACCTACTAATGCAAGCAAACAACAGTAATCAAATATCATAACAAGCAACAAGTAGCAATGAAATCTACACATTTAGAGGCAATAATAATGATGAAAAAATTGAAGCTTGCACAAGGTCTTGTAAATAAAAATCTTAAAAGTCATAGCACCTATAGATGTTACATGAAGAATATTTGTTGAAACTAAAAGTTGAACCTACAGCCACTGACTTGCACAACACAACAACAATAAAGACCACATGGACTTGAGAAAGTTTTGGATCATCTTTTTCACATTCCAAAAGATAAAGAGTAAACCCCCTTTCAGTTCAGATCATTTCCATTAAAAGTAAAGAAATATCCACTCATTAATTTCAGATTCAGATTCAACTGTCATAAAACGTGAAGCCAGTAAGAATAATAAAGACATGGAGGGGAATGAGCCTTGTCCATTTCAATCTAGTAATTTATTGTCATATTTTTACTGTTTTTACCAGAAAATACCTCAAATTTTTTCTTGTTATCCCGAAAATTGTTTTTATTGGATTCAAAAGATGCCACCTTTACTGGGTTTGTTCTAAAATGGGTCTTCTCTTTTTAAAGAAAACTTGTTCATGAATATGAAATATAAAGAGAGAAAAAACTCAAGAGAAAGTGCCTGAAGAAGACGAAGTTTTGTGGTTAAGGAAGAAGAAAACAGTAGATTATAAGCAGTTCGAACACCTACACCATTTACAAATCTGCAATTAACAAGGAAATCGAACATTTGGTGAACAATCGACTGTAAGTGATGCAATTAAAAGCTAAAAACCTTAGAAAAATCGATATTTGGTGAACAAAGTTGTAACAATCTAAACCCTAAAAACAGAACTTCAAGCATTGATTTACAAATCAGAAAAAAAACCGAAGAAAATAATAAAAAGTAGATCGAAACACTAGGAGTAGGAAGAAATACCTGGTGTTTGTTAGTGTTAGCTATGGCGTCGCAAGTGAGAAATATCGTTCGATTTTGAAAGAAAGAAGGAGAGAGAAGAGAGAGAGAGAAGAGAGGAGAGAGAGAGGAGAGAGAGGGAGCATTATCAGGGTTTAGACAAAATGAGGCTGACCCCTTTTTGACCCGACCCGATAATACATTAATAGGGTCAGACCCTATATGACCCGACCCTATTATAATTGGGTCGGGTCATGACCCAATAATATAGGGTCGGGTCATGGGCTTTTTTAGGGGACCCGACCCTTTGAACAGGTCTAGTGTGTATGTATGTGGGATTTGTACTTTGGGGATTGGAGTTAGTGGGGGCTTAGATAGGGTAGATTATGTGCTTGTTAAGGTTTTATCATGATACTATGCTTATCAGCTTGAAGGTTCGTCAAGAAAGAAAAATGATTTTAACACATCGAGTTACATTCTTAAGCTAGGCATTGAGCATGTGTTATCTATGTAGCATGGGAATAGTTGGGGTTTCAATAACGGAAACATATCCGAAGTTGAACCTCAGGTCTCTGCCATTTCAGGACTTCATTAGCATGGAAGCAATCAAGCAGCTGAAGGTTTTTAAAACCCTAAAACATCTCATAAACAAGGAAACTTGTTGTCCCAGAGGTTTCCGTGCTCCATAATGTATTCTTGTCCTTGAGTATTGGCAAGTGCTAGCTAAGTGATATTAGATGCCTAAAAAGCATCTTGAAAGGTGATATAATCATATACCTATTCTTGGAGACAGGGGAGAAGGCTCCCATGTTTGGTTTGACATTAAAAAGTTTATGGAGTAGCAAAGAAGCATTCTCTCATATCTAATGATGGAACTTATACTAGGAGCTATGACAGTAAGCGTGAATTTAAAAGCATTCACCTTCTGGACTAAATTGTCATAATAGTATTAGAAAATAATGTGTTATAGTGACAATTATCTCTGAATAGAGGAGTGTAGCATTTTGATAGGTAGAAGCTCTTGGTTTGCTCTTGACATTGAGTAATAGGAGAATTTCTTTGAGTTGATCAGTGGAACTTTTATAAAGAATCTATGTATTAAACTGTGAGTGATATAATTTGGGCAAAAATTCTTACTAAAATTATATTTAGGTACCTAAAAATTAGAGATGGGAATTGACTTTAAGCTAGAAGATGATTTTTTCTCATGTTTCTTGCTACTTGTGTATGATCGTAGAGTTCACTTCTGATTTAATATCCTCATTTCGTAGCAGTTTGCACAATACTGATTTCTCCAGAAATTTATGTGCCATTGCAGTTCATTTTTGGGCTCCAACTTTCAAATGGGGAATCAGTATAGCCAATATTGCTGACTTTGCAAAACCACCGGAGAAATTGTCATATCCTCAGCAAATAGGTATGTGTCTATGTCTGACACTATTCAACAGCCATGCCAATTCGGACTAAATTTCTTGTAATGTGAATTAGCTCTTCTTCTAAGCAAGTTTTTTTTGCTCAACACTATTGTCCCTTTTTTTCACTTCTGATGTCCTTTTCCTTGTATTGCTCAGTTGTCACCGCCACTGGAATCATTTGGTCTCGCTACAGTACCGTAATTACTCCTGTGAGTTTTCTTTTCCCTTTTCCCTCCATACTTTTGCTTATCTGCCAATGAATTTCATGTTATAGTTGGTAGACAGTATATATTTGGCATCCTTAATACAATTACCTTTTCAGTAGACCTTCTTTTGACATTATTTGTGAATATATGCCTCTTGACATGGCTCGTGTTTCTTGGGTAGTAGTCTTTCTTTTCTTGACATTTAAACTTTAAATTGCCTGCGCTACATAATGCTGTGTACCATTTTATTTCATCTTTTTGTTGAATGTCACAAGGCACATTTAACCTTGTTAAGATGACTTCGGTTGCAAGTTCTAGCTTAATTATAATATGGTTCTCTCAATATATTGTCCCAGGGTTACCTAATTCGCCCCTACCCCCCACGAATCATGTTTTAGTTCGTCCGTTCCGAAACGCGATTCGATCACGCACCGAATCGCTGGGGAACGCGACCTAAATCGACGAAAATGGCGTTCCGCATCAAGAGGAAGGAAGGAGAGCAATTTTAGGGTTTCCAGAACCCTAGATCTGAAAATTAGGCACCAAATTAAGAAAAGGAGAACAAGAATTTGGGGCTTTTGGTTGCCGGAGTGATGCGAGTCCACCCATACTGGGAAGCTCGGACTCGGCCACCACCCCCACCGCACCGGTGTCGACACGACACGACGCGGGTGCGGACACGAAATCCGGGTCGGGTCTTTGGGGGAGAAAGTGGACTCGGCACTTTAAGGTTTCAAAAACTTGGCCTGAAAATTTTTGGGGCTACCGATGCTTTTGCAGAGAGAGAGGAGAGAGAAGAGAGAGAGAGAGGAGAGAGAAAAGTGCATAACTTTGGTCTTCTGGGAACTGTCAAGACTTTAATACTTTAATGGTTGAATCTTTCAATACTTTAATACTTTTTTTTTCTTTTCTTTCAGTCTATACTTTAATGATTCAAGCTGTCATACAGCACATTCATTATTAATAAATCAATGTATTAATAAATATATACAGCACATTCATTATTTCACCTCACCTCACCATGGTTGCCGTGTGCACACTAAAGAATTTGAAATTATTTTATATTTAAAAAAATAATATTTTTAATAAATCAATATATTAATAAATATATATTAGCACGAATTATGTTCCGACGAATTATGTTCCCAAAATCCGTACCAAAAAAAATCCCTCTCGCGATCCGAATTCTCCCACCTAGCGAATGGCGTTCCCGTACCCGTTCCGCGATCTGAGGCGTTCCGCGAATTAGGTAACACTGTATTGTCCATACTCCATAGACAACATCATTGCACATATTTTGTGGAGCTTGTTGTTTGAACTGGATTTGTAAGGGTTCTTGGTTCTCCTTATCTTCTTGTGCTTTACATCTTCCCACTGCTTTGCATCAATATCTTGAGGACTATCGCTTGAGCATTGTGATTAGTTAACACAATGATGGCCAGTAAACTTCAGTGTTTATAAACTTTAATAACTCATTAATACAATGATGGCTAGTAAAGTTTGTTCACGAGTACAAGTCTTGTAGAGCTCAGATTTACTTTTAACTAAAACACCCCATTTTTACTGTCATTGTTTCTGAAAAAAAATATATAATGCACCCACTTCTGAAAAACTCTAGTACTCTACACTGCCACTTCTAGTTAATGAAACTGAATGATTTATGAAGCCTTTCTTGGATCTCTTGTTGAAAACGGTTGTACAGTGTCTTATATCGTCAACAGATGGAAATTGATACATACAAGCCTTTGTGTGGTAATTGGTGATATTGGTAGTGTATCTGTGTGGCTTATTATCTTAAACTTTCAATTTTTAAGGTAGTGTATTAGACTATTAGTGGCCTATCAAGCTATTATCATCAGATTAAACTTGAAATTGCCGAACTCAAACTATGCAAATGCACATTGCTAGAAATTCATTTTGTACTGATCATTGATTCATTGTTGTTTCTGCCTAGAAACTAGTCAAAGAAGTGATGTGTGGTTTCAGAGACTAAAATCCTGAGTTGAAATGAAATCCCGAGTCTTGTCACCGGAGGTCCTGCAAAACAGTCAAACTGGCCCGGGGTTTTTTCCGGGAACGCCCCTTCGACGCTCAAGTCACTTGAGATTGAGGTAGAGAGAGAAAGTGAGTAAATGTAGAGAGAGATGCTTTGGTTTTTTAAGGTGAGAATTCAATACCTCTTCATTGATTAGACTTGCTGCTTTTATAGTATTGGGGATTTCCCAGACAAGAAACCCTACAAGGGAACATCCTGGCTTTTGGGAAAGCTGTCTTCTTTTTATGGAAAAGCTCTTTTTAACCTAAAAAGCTAATGGGCTCCTTGGGAGTGTACCATGCTGACCTTTTAGGTGGGCTTTATAGAATACTATTTGACCATATCATGGGTCCAAACAATTAGCCCCACACTGGATAACGGGCTATGGAACAATCCATCCTTTCAAAGGCGGTTGTTCAGCGGAATTTCCGAGCCTTACTGGGACGTTGTTCATGGGCTTGATCCCGAGAGCCGTCGGGGAGATCCCCCTAGCTCCCCCGAGAACCATTAGATTTTGGTTAGGGACCCCGCTTCCCCGAGGGTGTACGTGAGCCTTGGGCTGGACCCTGTTCGACCCCGAGAAGGGAGGGGGAGGAACTCGGTTCCCCCGACTTTGTGCTCAGGTCGAGGGACTTAACCCCCGACTGTTCCCCAGAGGGGAGCATAGGTCTCCCGAGTCAATCCCTAAGCCCTGGGGCTTGATTTTACTTAACCCCGAGGGAAAGGGGTAGCGCCAGGGTAACTCCTTTAGTTATCCCGAGTTTGCGGTTAGGCGAGGGGCTTGTTCTTGTCGAATTTTTACCCCGACTTGATAACGAGCCTAGATGCCTGGAACCCCGAGTCGGTTCATCGGGCGATGGTGGTCCGTATACTCGAGAAATCTTTAAGGGTCCGAAGGGCGTTGTACCAACTCGGGAGGGCCAAATAAGGTATCTATGATCCCGAGTTGGGTATAGAGGTACTCAGCCAAATTTTGGCTTAGTGTTGAGCCCCCTGGCAAGGCCGAGAAGGGTCGTGCACCAACTCGGGGGCTAATGTGCCTTTATATGATGATCCCAAGTTGGGTGTTGAGGTACTTAGCCAAATTTTGGCTAAGTGTTTAACATAGGTGTGTTAATGAGCCAGGGTGGCTCGCAAACTATTCGATCTCGGCTCGGTCCAAGCTCGGTCAAAGCTCGGCTCGAGAGGGCTCGATTCGAGTTCGAGATCGGCTCAAGAAACTAACGAGCCGATCCTGAACTACCTTAAGCTCGACTCGAAAGCTCGTGAATAGGCTCGATACTTTTAAAATTATTCAAAATATTCCATTAATGTTTAATATAGGATAAAATTAACAGCTATGGGAAAAATTGTAGTCTTGGACTCGAAGACCACACTAGAAAGTTAAAGTTTACATGTTTGATAAACTAGAAAAACACCTAAAAAAGAAAAAAAAAAGGCAAAAACAATTAAAATATGAGAGATTGTTTCTCCTTGTAACTGAGTGAATAGTGATGCAATGCAGTGAGTTGTGGCCTGTGACTCTTTGCTCAACGCAAATTATAAATTAGAAAAGGTATTATTTGTACTACATAATTGGTGGAGAAAATGTAGAAGTACAAATACATATGACTAAGAAAGAGGAAAAATGGAAAAAGCTAATGTGAGCTGCATGTGGATTGTGAAACGCAAACAACAAAGTGATATAGGATTATCCCACATCGGTAGAATATAGAGAGGGTGTGTGCTAAATACTCTATAAAAAAAAGCTTTGGTAGAGTGATCCCTTACAGCTGGCTTGTTTGGGCCATGCAATTGACAAGTTAGACACTAGGCTTTTTTGAACTATAAAGTTTGGGCCTCAAAATCTGACTTTGAAATTGCTTTAGCTGAACGTAAATTCGAGCTTTTCGAGCTCGAGCCGAGCAGTAAGTCTAAGACTCGAGCTCGAGCCGAGCCGAGCCTAATATTTCAAGCTCGACGAGCTTCGAGCTCGAGCCGAGCCCTATAAAATATGGTTTCGAGCCGAGCCGAGCCTAGTCAAGTTCGGTCTCTGTTCGGCTCGTTAACACCCCTAGTTGAACCCCCTAGCTAGGCCGAGAAGGGTCGTGCACCAACTCGGGGGGTAATGAGCCTTTCTATGATAATCCCGAGTTGGGTGTTGAGGTATTTAGCCAAATTTTGGCTAAGTATTGAGCCTCATGGCAAGGCCGAGAAGGGTCGTACACCAACTCGGGGGTAATGAGCCTTACTATGGTGATCCCGAGTTGGGTGTTGAGGTACTTAGCTAAATTTTGGCTAAGTGTTGAGCCCCCTGGCTAGGCCGAGAAGGGTCGTGCACCAACTCGGGGGCTAATGAGCATTTCTATGATAATCCCGAGTTGGGTGTTGAGGTATTTAGCCAAATTTTGGCTAAGTATTGAGCCTCCTGGCAAGGCCGAGAAGGATCGTGCACCAACTCGGGGGATAATGAGCCTTTCTATGATAATCCCGAGTTGGGTGTTGAGGTACTTAGCCAAATTTTGGCTAAGTATTTAGCCCCCTGGCAAGGCCGAGAAGGGCCGTGCACCAACTCGGGGGCTAATGAGCCTTTCTATGGTGATCCCGAGTTGGGTGTTGAGGTACTTAGCCAAATTTTGGCTAAGTATTGAGCCCCCTGACAATGCCGAGAAGGGTTGTGCACCAACTCGGGGGCTAATGAACCTTTCTATGATGATCCGAGTTGGGTGTTGAGGTACTTAGCCAAATTTTGGCAAGTGTTGAGCCCCTTGGCTAGGCCGAGAAGGGTTGTGCACCAACTCGGGGGCTAGTGAGCCTTTCTATGATGATCCCGAGTTGAGTGTTGAGGTACTTAGCCAAATTTTGGCTAAGGCTCTGTTCTTTTGGACTGAATAAATAGAAATTCATTTCAGTTCAGTTCAGATCAGTTCAGTTCAGTTCAGTTCAGATCAGTTCAGTTCAGACTTATTCATTTCAGTTCAGTTCAGACTACAACTTATTATTTTTATTTATATTATTATTAATATTATTGTTGTTGTTGTTGTTGTTGTTGTTGTTGTTGTTGTTGTTGTTGTTGTTGTTGTTGCTGCTATCATCATTATTATTATTATTATTATTATTATTATTATTATTATTATTATTATTATTATTATTATTATTATTATTATTATTATTATTATTATTATTATTATTATTATTATTATTATTATTATTATTATTATTATTATTATTATTATTGTTGTTGTTGTTGTTGTTATTATTATTATTATTACTATTATTATTATTACTATTATTATTATTATCATTATTATATTATTATTATTATTATTATTATTATTATTATTATTATTATTATTATTATTATTATTATTATTATTATTATTATTATTAAGATTTTTGACAATGTCACTTTTAAGCTTTTTGGAGGGTACTTTTTGACTCATTGAATATAAAATAAGGGGGACAAGTGATAAAAAGAGTAATTTTTGGTGAAAGAAGCGAAAGATAGAAAAGTAATACTCCCTCCGATTTATTTTGTTCCTATTTTGAATAGTTTTGTGAGAGGAAATTGGTTAAAGTAGGAAGAACTTTTGGAAACGGAGGGAGTATTACTTTTTGGTGGGTGAAGAACTCCAAATAAATAAGTTTAAACAATATAGCATATTATTAGTATTAATATTATTATTATTAATATTACTCAATTCATAAGAATATTATTATTATTATGCATATTATTAGTATTAGTATTAATATTATTATTAATATTACTCAATTCATAAGAATATTATTATTATTATGCATATTATTAGTATTAGTATTAGTATTAATATTATTATTATCATTATCATTATCATTAATATTATTAATTATTATCATTATCAATGATGATAAAAATATTATTCTACTTGTAATTATTAATAATACTCAATTCAGTTCAGTTCAGACCAGTTCAGTTCAGTTCAGACTTATTCATTTCAGTTCAGTTCAGTTCAGACTTATTCATTTCAGTTCAGTTCAGTTCAGACTTATTCAGTCCAAAAGAACAGAGCCTAAGTATTGAGCCCCCTGGCTAAGCCGAGAAAGGTCGTGCACCAACTCGGGGGCTAATGAGCCCTTCTATGATGATCCCGAGTTGGGTGTTGAGGTACTTGGCCAAATTTTGGCTAAGTATTGAGCCCCCTAGCTAGGCCGAGAAGGGTTGTGCACCAACTCGGGGCTGATGAGCCCTTCTATGATAATCCCGAGTTGGGTGATAGGAAGTTTTTTTGCCTAGAGGTTAGCTGTGTGCAACTCGGGGGGCCATTGAGACGCCTATAATCCCGAGTTAAAGGCGTATTGAGCACTTGGTCGATGTTTTGACCAATACGACAGGGCTGATAAGACCCCGAGTAAGCCTATCATCTAAGCTGAGTTGGGTGCTAGTCAAAGTGTTTAAATTGTTGACCGTTGACCCTTGATTATTGACCGTTGACTCATTTGTTTCAGTAATGGACTGGATTTTGGTTTTTGGGCTTTCTTCTTTGTAGGCCTTCTCTCTTGAGGCCCATGAATGGGGGTGCAGAGGTTGTCGTGACACGGAGTTTGGAAATGGTCTATATAGGAGAGGGGAAGCTTCATTTTTCCGTGTACTTCCAATCATTTGTGATTCTCTCTCAAGAAGTTCTCATTCTCCCTCTAGACTTCTTCTCTAAGATCCCGAGTTCGTCCGTTTTCGTGTGCCTGTTCCTATCCCGAGTTCCAATAACCCCGAGAAGGTACGCTTTTCTTAATAGTTTCTTTCCTTATTGCTTTCATTCGTAGATCGACCTTCATAGGATGGACCCCGAGTCGGAGTCGAGTACCCCCGCCTCCTCTCCGTACAAGTTCTCTGAAGAGATCCGCGGGGAGGAGGGTTTTTTAGTTAGTTTTCGGATACCTTGCCCGGATCCTTCGGCTGTACCCGAGGCGGTCCCCTTACCTAGCCTTCAGATTCTTTATCAAAAGAGGACGAGGGGGTAATCCCGGGTCCTTGGGATGTGTCAGTCGCTCACAAGCCTTGTGTTAGGAGTTACTTAGATAGGTATATTTCTGATGGTGTAGTGATGGTGTCCGAGGCGACTGGTGATGAAGATCCGAGCACCTCCGGTCAGGACTACCCTCATTTGGATCCCGAGGGCGGACCCCATTCTTACTTCCCCGACCCCATATTCATGAAGTTTATGGAGAGGAATCGTCAACATGTCGGGACCAAGTTCTGGATCCGGGACCCTTATTTCATCGTTCGACCCGAGCATACCGACACCGTCCTATTGGCTCCGTTGGGATGTGTTTCAGTTTATCACCAGAGCCTGCAGATGGGCCTTAGGTTCCCCTTGCATCTATTCATCAAAGACCTCTTGAATGCCTATCGCTTGACCTTGACCGAGCTTCTTCCTAACAGTTGGCTAACAATGAACACCTTCGTGGCTATGTGTGAGTCTCTCGGGGTTCCCCCGAGCTTGCGCCTTTGGCGGAATATGTTCACCCTAATGCTGGGTCTAGCAGATAGGCATGGGCCCGCGTGGTTCCGCTTCCAGTGTCGGACTGGTTATAAGGTCGTTCGTGATCCCCTTTCCAACCAGAACGGTTTTAGACGAAATTTTCTCCACATTTATACCAATGGTGATTGGGGGATCCCGACTCTTCCTTCCGAGGAAGGTCCTCGCTTTAGCCTTAATCAAACAGTGCCCGAGATGTCTCAGGAGGAGGCAATCGCGGGTGTGTATTTTTCGACCATGCCGAAGACACTGACCGGGGTCCTTTCGTACGTGCCCATATTTTGGCTACCTACCCGCCACGAAATCCGGAATGAGATGTTCTTGGCGGCGGCGGGTAGAAGTCGTAGCTGCGACAAGGGTAATCCCGCCTAAGTTCTTCTTTTATATTTGCTATTTTGTGCTAAGTGTTTGACATTTGTGTTTACTTGCAGCTGTTGCCCGACATCGTTTGGATCCCGGGATGGCGGAGAGATTCACTAACAACACTGTCCTGGCCTTGAAGCTGTTGGCCGAGATGGAGGGTGGGACTATGACTATCCCTCCTCCCCCGCAGGTATGTCCTCTTTCTTGGTGTGTTTTAAAAATTTTCCCGACTCGTTCACTCTCTTGACTTAGTTACTTTGTTCTTTGACAGGATACGGTTTTCCAAGAAACCAAAGAAGGTTCTGGCTCGCTCTCGGAAGCTGAAGGAGCAGACCATAGAGGCTCAGGCCTTGGATAAACTGACCCAATCGAAGACTTCTGAGAAGGCGTCTTCGGGGGTATCCACCGGCAGCAAGAGGAAGGCAGGGGATCACGAGATCGATCCCCTCAACATTTCTGAAGAGGGGCCTCTTGCTAAGAGGTCCCGAGCCGACCAGATTGGGGCTGATGTCCCTTTTACTTCTACTACCAAGCCCTAGAAGTTGGCCCGGGTGAAGAATGCCATCAGGGAAATATATACTGATGCTGATGATGAGGCTCTTCTTGCCCTGGGGTCTGCCGAGGTCAATGCGCTGTATAAGTCTTGGTTGGACGTAAGTATACGTTGATAATAGATTGCATTGCTTTACATTATGCACCCCGAGTTTATACTGACTTGCTTTGCTTACAGACCTCCATTCGGATGACCTCGGTGATCAACCGCCGAGCGCAGTTTGAAGAGGGTGTGAAAACCCTTACAACGGAGATTACTGGGCTAAAAAAGCAGGTCTCGGACAACAATGCCGAGATCCTCAAGCTGAATGCAGAGTTAGATTCGCAAAAGACCTCCTTCGAGGAGGCGAGCAAAGCGCTAAAAGAGGTTGACCGACTCCGGGAGAGCTAGAAAGCCATTCAGGCCTCCCTAGATGCTACTTTGATTGACCGCAACGAGGCTCAGAAGAAGGTTACTGACCTTCAGGGTCAGTTGGACAAAGCGCACAAGAAAGCGAAGGCTGCTAAGCATAGCCTGAAAAGGCTAAGTCCAAGCTCAAGAAGGTCCAGGAGGAGTTCTTGACGGAGTGGAAAACTTCTCCCGAGGGGCTCAATTACTTAGGCCTGATGGCCTCAGCGTCTTACCGCCTAGGGGTGCGTGAGACGAAGGAGCGTTTGAAGGGGATCCTTACCGAGTCCAACTCCTCCTTGGACTGGGATGATGTCGAGGCGGAGTTCGACTGTCGAATTGCCGAGGAAGAGGAGGAGAAGGAGAAGGGAGGTGCTTTTGGGGTGCAAGGTGTGGGTCGCCCAACCTGAGCATGTGGTCTCCGCTGAGAAGGCTCCTGCTAATGAGGGAAACACTGAGGGCCATGGTTCTGTTGAGCTGTCGGAGGAGGATGGAGAAGTTAGCATTGATAGCTCCCCCGACAAGACCCTCCAAGCTTGAAGACTTGTTATTTTCAGCCCCTTTTGTTCTTGTCTGGGCCTTGAGAGTCTGTTCTCTGGGTCTCTTTTTGTTTTCTGGCATCCGAGAGTGCGTTCTCGTGTGTATTTAAGTTGTAATTCCTTTGAATCAATGCAAATTTAGTTCTGGCATCCGAGAGTATGCTCTCGGTTGTATTTAAGTTGTAATTCCTTTGATTCAATGCAAATTTAGTTTTGATAACATCTCCCGAGTATCTTTATTTTGTTGGATGCAACTTTCATAACCGAGTAATATAACCGAGTTCTTTTCATTCATAATATAAACCAACTCTATGGGTACAACTGACTGCCCCGAGTTGTTTCTAACAAAATAAAATGACGGCTCAAGTGTGGCCGATTGTGCAATATCTGGCTCAAGTGTGGCCCCAAAACAATGGCTCAAGTGTGGCCGGGTTACAAAATGAGGCCCAAGTGTGGCCTAGTTACAAACAATGGCTCATGTGTGGCCAAGTTACATCATAGCTTAAATCAAATATAGTATTTCTTCAGGTTGTCTGCATTCCAAGGGCGGGCCAAAGGGGTGCCTCCAGATGACTCGAATCGGTATGTTCCCGGCTTGATCACTTGAGTGACCTTGTAAGGTCCATCCCACTTGGGCCCGAGCTTCCCTTTCAAGTGTGCCACTCATGTAGCTTCGACTTTTCTGACCACCCAGTCGCCAACATGAATAGGCCTGGCTTTAACCCTGAGGTTGAATTGCCTAGTAATGCGCTGTTTGTTGCGTATAGATTTGAGTAGGGAGTTGCCCCGAGATTCTGGAAGTAAATCGAGATTGACCTTCTTTTCCTCTTCGTTCTTCTCATACTCGTAGAAAGTCATCCTTGGGGAGGATATCCCGACTTCAACTGGGAGGACAACTTCGCTGCCATATACTAGATTGAAGGGCGAATGGACAGTTGCTTCCTTCACCGTAGTTCTGGCTGACCAGAGAACTCCCTAGAGATCGTCAATCCAGGATCCCTTGGCTCCTTCCAACGACTTCTTGATCCCATTCAGCACGACCTTATTTGCGACCTCTGCCTGGCCGTTTGTCTGAGGTCGGGAGACATCCGAGAACCTTGTCTGGATTCCAAACTTAGCGCAATAGTCCCGAGTGGGCCCACTGTTGAATTTTCTCCCGTTCTCTGAGATGAGGGTTCTAGGGATCCCGAAGCGTGTGATAAGGTCTCTCCATATGAAGTTATGTACTTGTTTGTCTCTTATGGAGGCTAGTGGTTCTGCTTCGACCCATTTGGTGAAGTAATCAATTGTCACTAGTAGGAACCTTCTTTGCCCCGAGGCTGCGGGAAATGGCCCTATCAAGTCCATCCCCCATTTGTCGAACGGTAGTATTGCGTGTAGGGTTGTTAAAGGGTTAGTCGGAGCCCGAGGGATGTCTCCATGGAGCTGGCAGTTGGGGCACTTCTTCCCCAATTCGGCGGCATCATGCTTGAGAGTGGGCCAGTAGTATCCGGCCCTTAGAGCTTTCCCGGCTATAGTTTTGGCCCCTGGTGGCTGCTGCAGGCTCCTTCATGAATTTCCCGAAGGATGTAATTTCCTTCGAAGGGAGTGACGCACTTAAGTAAGGGGTAGGTGTAAGATTTCTTGTACAAGTGGCCTTCATGCCAAATGAACCACCCCGCCTTTTTCTTCAAACTCTCAGCCTCTTTTTCTCCCGAGGGCAATATCCCATCTCCCAGGTAGCCAATTACATGCTCCATCCATGTGTCTGTCTTGTTGATAGTGTGTACTTGCAATGAATTGATGCTTGGTTGGTTCAGGACTTCCCAAATGATAGTCCTAGGAGTCGAGTCCTTGGTGGAGGCCATTCGGGTCAAAGCGTCTGCTTGCTGGTTTTCAGATCTCGGGAAGTGGTGTATGTTGAACAGAGACAATTTATCGATCAGCTCTCGGGTTTTACCGAGGTACATCCTCATATTATCTTCCTTGGCTTCATACTCCCCCGAAACCTGTCCGATTATCAATTGTGAGTCAGACTTGGCCGTTATAGCTTGGGCTCCCGAGTTGATGCAAATTTGGAGTCCGAGAATCAAAGCATACTCAGCTTCATTGTTTGACGCGAGAAAATCAAACTTAACAGCGTATTCCATCTTATCCCCGACTGGGGGTATGATCACAAGCCCTGCTCCGCTGCCAGTTTTGGTTGCCGACCCGTTAACTTGTAATTCCCATGACTCTCTTTCTTGGATGTCAGAGGGTCGAGAGTTGCATTCACTGATGAAGTCGGCCAAGGCTTGGGCTTTGATTGCTCGTCGGAGTTTATATTCCTGCCCGAAGTCCGTCAGTTGATCTGCCCATTCGATCATCCGAGTTGAATGATTTATGCTTTCAATAACTTTTATGATGGGTTGTCTAGTTGGGACCTTAATGGGATGAGCTTGAAAATATGGCTTCAACTTCCTGCTTGCCATTACCAACGCAAAGACCATCTTCTCAAGCTGGCTATATCTTGCTTCAGCTCCTCTGTATGCGTGGCTAATGAAGTATACAGGATGTTGGGCTCCTTCCCTTTCAGCCACAAGTCACCGCGCTCAGGGCATACTCTAAGACCGACAGATAGATGTAAAGCGTTTCTCCCAATAAGGGAGATATGAGCTTGGGCATTGTTGCCAAATGTTGTTTCAACTGCTGAAAGCCTTACTCTGCCTTGTCATCCCACTCAAATTCCTTTCTCTTTAGTGCTCTGAAGAATAGTAGGCTCTTGTCGGCTCAGAGAGATAGGAAGCGACAGAGTGCTGTGATATCTTGTTTATTACTTTACTTTTGATAGTTTTTAATTGGTTTTATAGTTGTTTTTGAGTTAGTTTAGCTAGTTTGTTAGCTATTTCCTTAATTTGTGCAATTTTCCTTCTTGTATGCACTTTCTTTGGGCGATTTGTTCCATTTCAGGACTTAGGAGCACGCTTGGAGGACACTTGCACAACCCCGAATATTAATATCGAAGAGGAAGGTCAAGGAAGCATAACCGAGTTCCGGAGGCAAATATAAGAAGTTTTGGAAGAGTTTGCGCACAAGGGTCAACTTCAAATGGCCATAACTTTCATCACACAAAACATTTTTGAGCGATTTAAGTTGAAGATGAAAGTTTGGCTCAATAGCTTTCCAACGAGTGGTCACAAGCTCAATTTCGATATAAAACGAGTGAGATATGGCCGTTTCAAAATGAAGCGACGAAGCAGAAAAGCCCGGCCGCGCTCGGGTCAACCGACTGCCCGGTCAATCTGCGATAAACTCATTTTCACACTGTTGGTCCGACCCGCCCGGGTCGGGTGACCCGAGGGCTCGGGTCGGGTCACCCGAGGGCTCGGGTCATCTTACCCGCCTGTGTCGGGTCATTTTTCCGAAACCTTTTACGACTTTGTTTGTTTTAATGCGGGGTTGTTTTGTAATTTTCTGTTTTATTTCTTATGACTATATAAGAGGGACTCCTCTTATTTTAACTTAGGCAATTATTAACTAGAGATTAGAGAGAGATTAGATCTTGTTTTAGCATTCAAGTTTAGAGCAAAAACCCTAGGAGAGAGAAAAGTAGAAGTTTGAAACTTTTGGATCTCCATTCTTCATTAATGAAAGTTTAAAGTTGGTAATCTTTGTTTATTTTCTTCTTTCCTTCCATTATTCTTGCTTATTTCATGATTTTTTTGTTTAGATCTTGCTTTATTAGTTGATTATTTGCATTTTTCTCTTTTTCCTCCATGGTTATGGTGATGAAGTTATTTCAAGCTTTGTTTTGCTTTATTTCCATAATGTGTGAGTAGTTTCTTACTAGGGGAAGGGATGTAACCTTCATTTCACTAGAGGAAAAAAGCCCAAGGGCTGCGGTCAAAAAGGGCCCAAGGGCTGCGTTTTTTTACCGCAGCCATTAGACTAGCAGTCCTTGACATTTAGGAAGGGCTGCGGTTTTTAACCGCCTGCCTTAGCGCGTTAAGGGGGTGCGGTCAAGGAAAAACCGCAGCCCTTAGTGGGTTAAGGGGCTGCGGTTAAGGGCCAAAACCGCAGCCCTTGGTGAGTTAAGGGCTGCGGTTTTAGCCCTTAACCGCAGCCCTTAACCCACTAAGGAATGCGTTTTTCCAAAAACCGCAGCCCTTGTGACCCAAAAAAAATAAAAAATTTTTTTTTTTTTTTTGGATTTTTTTGTCCTAAATGTTCCCAAACAGTTTATATATATATATATATATAAGTATCATTTTTCATTACAAATTATGTTTTTTACACGAATATAAAGAAAATAATAACTAAATTACATTAGTTCGAGGCTGCCCTCGAATGTTCGAATTGCAATATATGAGCAGGATCACAACCATCAAAAAATAACCAACCAAAGAACAGCCATGAAGACATTACAACAACTCCACCAAGATCGCATCCGAATCCCTCAAAAGCAACTTTTCTAGAGATGATAGAACTCGGCAAATAAAACCAAAACCGCTATAATTTGGAGTTGAAACTATATCTATGCAAGTACTACAAAGCGGAAAGTTGGGCAGACCCACTCCACAAGAACAACTTTCAATTTGTTGATGTTGTAAGTACATGGCGGCTTACAATACAACAACAAATGGCTAAACAAATGGCTAGCGGGGGTTGCGGGGTGGGGGCGGCGGGAGTCTGCGAGGGTGGGGGCGGGGAGGAAGCGGAGTCTTGGGCTGTCTTAGGGGTGTAGCAGGGGCGACGGGGGTAGCAGGGGCGTTGGGGTGGGGGGCTAGCGGGGGGCTAGCGGGGGTTGCGGGGTGGCGGGAGTCTGCGCGGGGTGGGGGCGGGGAGGAGGGGAAGCGGGGGTCTTTGGGCATGTGCTTAGGGGTGTAACGGGGCAGCGGGGGTAGCGAGGGGTGTTGGGGTGGGGTGGGGGGCTAGCGGGGGGTAGCGGGGGTTGCGGGCGGGAGGTCTTTGGCGGGAGTCTTTGGCGGGGGGGGGGCGGGGGAGGGGAAGCGGGGGGGTCTTTGGGGCGTGCTAGGGGTGTAGCGAGGGCGAGGGGGTAGCGAGGGGGGGGTGGGGTGGGGTTCTAGCGGGGGGCTAGCGGGGGTTGCGGGGGGGGCGGCGGGTCTTTGGCGGGAGTGCCGGCGGGGGTGGGGGCGGGGAGGGGAAGCGGGGGTCTTGGGGTGTGCTAGGGGGTGTAGCGGGGGCGGGGGGTAGCAGGGGGCGGGGTGGGGTGGGGTTCTGGCAGGGTGGTGGAGTGAAAGGTACTGGAGGTGTAGGATATGGAGCAAGAGGAACTGGCATCCTTAGATTATCCTCTTTCTCCACCACCAAAGTAGCTATTAGGACCTTTAAGGCTATAACATGATTCTCACCATTGACAGCAACAACCACCAAATTATTACTAGTCAAGATTTTCTTTTAGTGATTCTTATATTGATTTTTTGGTATAAAATGATTACATCTAAGTTCAACTACCATACATACATTATATGATCCTAACATACATCCAAAGCAAGTAAACCTAATCATAAATAATAAATAATTAAAAATAAAGTTAAATGACTCTAATAGTTTGTAAACTAACTATTATTATCAAATGTATAATCAAATTATATTACATGACCCTAAATGCGTAAAATTTTTCCTATATAATCGAAAATGTCCTAAAACGGCCTTTAATTACTCAAAATGTACTTAGAAACAAATAAATGATGTTATATAAGCCTAATTGTTTGTAAACTAATTATTATTGCCAAATATATGGCCAAATTACATTATATGATCCTAAATGTGTTAAAAGGTTCATAATGGTCGAAAATAGCCTAAAATGTTCTCTTCTTATCCCAAATGTAGTTAAAAATGAATCAACAAACTTAGATGATTATAATAGTTTGTCAAATTATGTTTGATGACACTAAATGCATACAATTACATTATACCACCATGTTTTTGCATGAATCAATGGACAAAAAACCCATGAAAACATTCACTTAATTGCTTATTAGGCCAATAAATCACACAAATATCAAGCTATAACCACTTCATTATCCATGGATCAAGCAATTAAAGTCCTAAAATAACCACTTTGATGCATATTAGGCCAAGAAATCCCACAAAAATCAATAACTAACTAATATTCACCAACTTTATGCATGAAGCAAACAATCAAGGTCAAAACAATTCAATAAAACCAGCACCATGATCCCAAAGGGGCTACAATGCCCATACTAATTCCTCGAACAATCATCTTCAACTAAGGGGAAAAGGGGGATAAATAAGGTTCATCCTCGAACAATCAACTTCGGATAAAAGGGTTCTAATTTCTAAAACATAATCGGAAAAAGAATTCTAAC
Organism: Beta corolliflora; assembly: GCA_947648045.1. NCBI lineage: Eukaryota > Viridiplantae > Streptophyta > Magnoliopsida > Caryophyllales > Amaranthaceae > Beta > Beta corolliflora. The sequence continues at coordinate 73,378 of CANSZD010000828.1, forward strand.
CTGTCTCCCTTTGGTTTCTTCACACCATCTCCAATAATAATATTAGCCATGGTATACTCGCATCGCAACGCACCTGAAAAGCATTATAACCATGTATCATGCTATTAACAAATGAACTTTCCACGTAAGAAAGATATATCCATTATCAACATATCAGCAATATAAATCAATGTATAAACTCGCATTGAGAATCGAATAAGCTAGCTAGAGGAAAAAAGCCCAAGGGCTGCGGTCAAAAGGGGCCCAAGGACCATTGTCCCCTTGCCTTTGCTTAATAATACACATAACCAAACTATTAACCAAACTGACAAAGATCCTCAATAATGAAATAGAGTTTAAATGGGTTAAGAAGAAGATTTCAACAAGTGCAATCAAAACCCTTAACTTGCTCCCATAGACTAATTTACATAAATGGGTTGTTGTAAATAATCCACACTCACAAATCATCTGTAACTATGTTAGTGATTTCTTTAGAATAAAGGGCTGCGTTTTTCGGATAACCGCAACCCTTGATTTTTTTCCCTCTAGAATTAGGTATATCCACCTTATACTAGAGAGTAGAGACCTTCTTTGTCTTCTCCTGTGTATGCGGAGTCGGTTTCGGTTTTATATTTACATAGGTCGTCAATGAAAGAAATAGAACATCCTTCCTCTATTGTGATAAGTTGCACATTGGAAAGCAATATATAGGTTGGATTCAACATAAATTCCATGTATATCTGATATTCCTCATACAGTTAGCATCTCAAGTCTAGTTCCAAATCTATATTCAAGGTTAGGCGATGATATAATTCTGTGTAGGAATATGTTCGGCCAACAACTTACTACTTCCACATGTGAACAACACAGACAAAAACCAATGGTACAAACCTCTATTGCTTTTAATATTTAATGAAAGTTCTTATTTCAGTGTGCATTCATTATTTATAACATACCACAATCCCTAGAACCAAATCAGAATAAGAAAAGGAAAATAAATAAAATGAAGCAAATAATAAAACATCGTATGCATCAAAATCTAAACTTGGCAAAGGAGATAACGGGGGTAAGGAGAAGCGAGACACGGGACTTTTGGGTTCGGCACGAGTTGGGCCGCGACCCTTGACACCATCAACTGTCTCCGGCTCCTCGGTTAATGGTCACCGGGGAATGAGTATTTAGAAATAGGGTTGCGGCTCTAAACTAATAAGGCGATGCAATAAAAGTGGAAGTCCTTGATTGGTTTAGTAACTAGGATTAAAAGTAAAGGACAACGTATATCAAATCCCTTCGAGTTTGATTTGGGAAGGCGTTTCTCTCTATTGAACGATTTTGATTCCCATTACTATCATCTAGAAGCGAGACGCATCACAACCCCGCACCAATATAATATACCCCGAAATTTCAATGTCAAAAATTAGCAGCATTTCACATTCAAAGCTAAAGAAAACTCATGTGATGTTGAATAAACACAAACTTATTCTCACCATGAATTTCACATAATCATATACCTTCAAAATCAGAATGTTCAAAAGCAAAAGAATCAAGAAGAATGCAAAATAATTGCATAATTCAGAACTAGAACTTCTCAAAACATTTCCAGTTTGTGTGTATCAAACCGTAACTTCTCAAAACTTGGAGGTTGCCACAATTTGCACCCCTGTCAACAAAAGAAGTATTTATGAGAATGGCACCCGATAAAATCATATCATTTAGATTGATGTTTTTTTACCGACGAGACATGAGAATCTTTGCGTGATAAAAAAAAATGAAAGAAAGAAATCAAGGCAAATGCAAAGGAATAGCAAAGATAGTGAGAAGACGAGAAAAGAAGAGATATAAGAGCACATCTATAACATCTTCTATCAAATCTTTGCTACACCAATTCATCTTTGAAGCTCATTGCCGATACAAGAATCCAAAATTCTCGTGAAACACTTGTCTTTGTGCCTAAATTCTGTAAAAATGATAAAAGAAGTCAGGCAAACACAACATGTAGATAGTTGTTCAGCAGAACCATAATCTTCAGCCCATGTATGATTTAAAAATGGAACTTTTAGCTTTTTCCATGCTTTCTTTCTTTGCTCTAGGAGCGACTTTAACCCAATTTAGAGATGTTCTTCTCTCGCCACTTAAGAAGCGCAAACACAAGAGCTACAAGTCTAAATGATCCAAGAACTTGACCATCCCAATACATCGGGGCCAAAAGAATGCGAGATAGCTAATAGCCTTGAGATTGAAAAATCAAGGTCAAGAATTTTGTATCTACCTTGCAAAAACCAGGCTTTGATTACAAAGTGTATATAAGAAAGTCTCCCATAACTTGATTTTGAACATAACTTGAAGAGAACAAATCATAAACCTCATGATTCACATCCCCGCACAACACATCTCACGGCTAGAAGTCTTCGTCGATAAGTCAAACAACAAAACAACAACGAAGCAAAAAGGACGAGAATTAGAAACCAACCTTGGTGACGACATCCCAGCAGGGAGGAAAGCTACGGCAAGGCTGCGCGGCTCCGATGCGGGTGCGGTGAGGTTACTCGAGTGTAGCACGGAGAACAAATCCGAGAGGAGGGAGCGAAAGAGGCAGGGCGGGGAGGGCCCAGGTGGTGGCGGCAGCGAAACCCGGTGTGGATTCGCCGGCGAACCCTAAACCCTTGCGAGCCCTCGTCGGCGAACCCTAAACCCTTGCGAACCCTAAACCCTTACGAGCCCTCGCCGGCGAGCCCTAAACCCACTGCGAACCCTCGACAGAGAGAACCCTAAACCGCCGACGAAGAAGGGTGAGAGGGGGAGAATATGCGGTGAGAGGGAGAGAATATGAGGTGAGAGGAGGAGAGATGGGTTAATGGGAGAGAGAAATGGGTTCAGCGAAGGGAGTAACTCGATTTAGCGGGTTATTTCATTTTTGGGTTGTTTAAGGGCTGCGGTTAGCCCAAAAACCGCAGCCCTTAATTTAAGGGGCTGCGGTTTTTGAATTAACCGCAGCCCTTTTATCAATAAAGGGCTGCGGTTTTGGGCTAACCGCAGCCCTTCACTATTAAGGGCTGCGTTTTATAATTAACCGCAGCCCTTGCATCGCAGCCCTTGTGTTTTTTTCCACTAGTGTTTACTCTTTGGATCCTAGATCTAAGTTAGGGGGTTAACTTTTGGGGTTGAACTTGTTGATCAAACTTGTTTTACTTGGTTTGTTAGGTGATTGATCACCACTTAACTTGCATATTTGGAATTCCTAGTGAAGGATTGAGAGATGAAGCTAGGAATAAACTAAGTTTGGTTGCTAGACTAGGATCTCCATGAAAATAGGCATTTTCTAGTTTAGGGAAGCTTGATTAATCATGTTGTGCTTGATTTGGCTAGATTGGTTGCTCATGCCATGAGAATAGGTCATGAGTGACTAATCAAGCTCCTCTAATTAGCTCGAGAGAGTAATTAGAGTTCATATGTGCGTGATTTTCCCCTTGTGATCCCCCATTTGTTTCCCCTTGGCTTTGATGATTGGATTCTTGGATTGAGTGTTGGTGAATCCCCCTAATCCCCTAGTTTCTTTACCCTTGTCTTATCTCCTTTAATTGTTCGTTGATTTACTTTGCAAATCTTCTAGTTTAATTAGAATTTAGAATCATTGCTAAACTTTCAATCAAAACCCAAAAATTGATTTAGCTCATTGTAGTTATCTAATTAACTCTTGACTTAACTCTACTTCCTTGTGGATTTCGACCCTATACTTATCCTATATTGGATAAATTAGGTTATATTTGGTGAGTATACAACGACCCGCCAAATTTTGGCGCCGTTGCCGGGGAAGTAGCGGTTAACATTAGCTAATTGGTTAATTTTGAGACTAAATTGCCTTTTTCTTTATTTTGGTGTGTTTACCTCTTTGTTGTTTTTACTAATATTCTGCTTAGCTTTGTTGGTTGCAAGTCACGGAGATTGAGGGGCGATCCTACCATCCCCATCGATCATAACCTTGAAAATACATTGAGGCAATTAAGGAGAATCTTTAGGGAACCTACGGTCCAATCGGGTGTTGAACAACCGGGTTTTGAACAAGAGTCGTCTATCTCCACTACTTCTAGCACTATGGGGGATGAGGCTCCTAGAGCATTACGGGATTTTGGGCATCCCGAGGCATTTGAACTCAAAAGTGGTATTCGCCGCCCAACTACTACCGCCAACTTCGAATTTTCTCCGCATTTGATTCGCATGATCAAACAAGAGCCCTATGGGGGTATGACTCATGAGTGTCCTCTTGAGCATTTGGCTAATTACTTGGAGCTATGTGCCACGGTGAAGCAAAACAATGTGAGTCAAGAGTTTGTGAGGCTCAACCTATTTCATTTCTCTCTTGTGGATAAGGCTAAGAAATGGTTGCAATCCATTCCGGAAGACTCTTTGACAACTTGGGCACAAGTTACCACGGCTTTTGTCGATGAGTTCTATTCTCAAGAGAAGACCTCCGAAGCTAGGAGGAACATAGCTAATTTCTCTCAAGAGGAGGATGAGACATTGTATGGAGCTTGAGATAGGTTCAAGGATCTCCGGAGATCTTGTCCTCACCATGGTTATAGTCAATGGATGCTTATGCAAAGCTTATATGATGGTCTCCTTCCAATGACCCGTGCAAGCCTTGATTCGGGTGCGGGATGCCAACTAACAAAGCTTCCGGTTGACAATATTGAGCCTACAATTGATGAGGTAGTACGACACTACTCTTGGGGAAATTCTACTAGAACCGCAAGCATGAAGAGTGCAAGCAAAGGCAAGTATGATCTTGATGCCATTGACCACATCAATGCAAAGCTTGATACCCTTGCAAAGAAATTGGAAAAGGTAAGCTTGGCATCCCCTAGCCAAGGTACTTCCCAAGCCTTTTCTTGTGAGATTTGTGGTGGGTCGGACCACGCTAGCTCTTATTGTGGTGGGTCTATGGACCATGTTGCTTGGGTGAATACTAGGGGTGAGGGAAATCCTAACTTCAACAACCAAGGGAGATGGAATAACAATGCGAGTGGAGGATGGAAGAACCCTCAACCACCCCAACCTTACCAAGCTAGACCACCCGGATTCCATAACCCCCAACAAACATTCACACAACCACCCCCTAGAGCTCCCTTTGAACCAAATCAACCAAAACAATGCTCTCTTGAATCCACTCTTCAACTCTTCTTAGCTCAACAAACAAAAACCAATGCCGATAACGATAGAAAATTTGGGGAGATATACACTTCCCTCCAACAAATGAATGCCCACAATAAGATCATTGAAACCCAACTTGCCCAAGTCGCTCAACAAGTGAGCAACAACTCTTCAAACTCTTCCACCCAACTTCCTAGCCAACCCATTATTCGAGACCAAGTTAAAGCCATTACTTTGAGATCCGGAGCTCACTATGAGGGTCCTAAGATGCTTACACTTGATGATGCTAACCCCTCCAATGAGAGTGAGAATGTGGATAGTGAAGTTGATAAAGAGATTGAAAATGTCGTTGTGGAAGACATTCATGAGGATGGCACTCCTATAGTTGTTGAACCCGAAAAGTCAAGGAAAGAGCCTCCTCCAATGAAGAACTACACTCCTCCGGTTCCATATCCTCAATGGTTAATGAAGAAGCAACTCAATGATAAGTTTGTCAAATTCCTTGAAGTAATGAAGGGTCTACAAGTGCACATTCCATTTCTCCAAGCTATGGCTCAAATGCCTACCTATGCTAAATTTCTCAAAGAACTTCTCTCCAACAAGTCTAAACTTGAGGAAAGTTCTACTATTGCTATCACCGCCGAGGTTAGTGCGGTTCTCCAAAACAAGCTCCCCGAAAAACTAGAAGATCCGGGTTCTTTCTCTATACCCGTGAGAATTGGACATTTGGAGTCAAAAAGAGCATTGGCCGACCTAGGAGCGAGTGTTAGCCTCATGCCGCTTTCAATTGCAAGAAAGCTCAACTTTGAGCTTAAACCTACTAGAAGAGCAATACAATTGGCGGATCGTTCGGTTAAGGTCCCCGTTGGAGAATTGGAAGATGTGCTGGGTGCAAGTAGGGAGAGTCTTTATCCCTTGTGATTTTGTTGTGATGGAGATGGAAGAGGACTCTCAAGTACCTCTCACCTTGGGAAGACCCTTCTTGAAAACGGCCGGGGTGCTTGTGGATATGAAGAGAGATATCATGACTTTGACGGTCGGAGATGAAAAAATGGAATTTGCATTCAACAAAAGTATGAAAGCCCCCATCATGGAAGAAGTGCATCAGATGGACACTCTTGAGCAAGATCTATCAAGTCTTAAGGCCTTGAATGAGGTAAGGGACCCCTTTCACGATGTGATATCAAGGAAGAAACAAGAAAGGGGAGGTGAAGTTTGCAACCTCAAGAAAGTCGTGTATAAAGTTTCCATCTATCATCCGAAAGAAGCAAAGTTTAAGGTATTCGAAGCCCCATTGAAGAAGAAGAAGAGTAATAAGCTTCCTCCCACTTGCAATGAAAAATTGGAGTTTGCATCCAAGAAAACCAATAGGACTCCACTCATGAAGAATGTGGACCACATAGATGTATGTAGTCATGAAGTGGTGAGCCTCAAGACTTGGGATGTGCATGATTGGATTTATGATGGATGGCATGACCCTTTGTGTAATTCAATGCAAGCTGTGAAAGATGAAAAAAGATCAACTAATGAAACTCATGGCTTACTACTTCAAAGATTTTCACCCAGCAACTTTGAGGACTACTCTTTCCGCCCTCCATGATGACCTCACACATGGTCGAGCTATCGACCTTAAAAAGAGCACTCTCGGGAGGTAACCCGTATTTATTGCTTTTATTTTCTTTCTTTCTTATAATTTTCTTTATTTTGATAGCTTTTATTTGATTTTAGTTTGGTTGTATGTACTCATTTGCGTACTTTGACCCTCGTTTGGCATGTTGGTTTGTTGGTTAACCTTCCCCTTTCCCTTCCCTTTCCCCCCCTTTTGATTCTCTTGTTCATGCATTGAGGACAATGCTTTCTTCTAGCTTGGGGGAGTAATTATCCGCTAGCTTGGGGGAAATATTTATATATTTTTTTTACTCATTTTCAGAAAAAAAAGAAAAAAAATCGTATATTTTTTTAAAAAAATCCAAAAACAGTTTTCTTTCTTTTTTTTTATCTTCTTTCTTTGTTTTAGCTTTCTTTCCTTTCCTTTCCTTTTCTTTTTAGTTCTAAAAAAAATAAAAATAAAAAAAAATTGAAAAAGAGAAAAAAAATAGCAAAAAAATCTGAAAAACAAAGAAAAACAAAAAGAAATTTTAGCTTTGAATAAAGTTTTGATTTCCTTGCCCAAGGAAGATTCTAGTTGATGATATTTGTGGATTCCTTGCTTGGATTTTAAGTATATGTTTAGAGGCTCCTTTTGGAAGAGTGTGAGCTTGGGCTGTGGTGCTTTAGGAGGTGATTAATCTTGATTGCATTAGAATCAACCAAAGTGAAACCAATGAATGCTCAATTGGATGTCTAGTCTTGATTCTTGACTATGTTGCTCATGCTTGAATAAATTTAGCTTCAAATTTGCGGTCCCTAGTATCCCTAGATATGCTCATCATGTCCCCAAACAAAACTCTACAAAAAGCTTAGTTTTTACTTCTTTTCATTTGTAATAAGTGGTACAAAAAGCCACAAGTTCTCATGTCTCTCTTTAGTGAGTAGTTACTCATATTTTGTATAGCAAAAATTCCCATAATAAGGGAAAAAGAAAAAGCCAAAAACAGTCAAAAAAGGCGTGAAAAATGAAAAAAAAAGTGAAGAAAAACGAAAAAAAAAGACTAGAAGAATTCCAATAAAAGAAGTCAATTTGTGGATGCCTCCCACACTTAGTACTAATTTTTCTAAAGTTTTGAGTAGAATGGAGTCTAAGGCATATTTGTGTGTCTAAGGATGGTGGACTAGTGGTTTGAGCTTCTATAAAACTTGAAGAGCTATAGATCTTTTGGATAGCTAGGTGTTTTCTAATGAGCGAGTAAAAAGTCTAGTTAGGTGTCCTTTTGCAATCTTGATTAGGCTTTCTCTACCCATAACCTATGAGTACACTTGGAAATTAGTTGTTTTGAAAGTTGCTCTCTATTCTTGCTTGTGAACCATTTCATTGATAGTTGACTTGGGCATTGCTTTTGAATTTGATTGAATAAATGGTTGATGAAAAACTAGAGTTGTGGGTTTGAAAACTCTTTGGAAACCCTCGCGAGATCCCACTCGCCCTCTAGAGCGATCTAGGGGTTTAAAGAGCTTGTTGCATGTGCTAAATGCAATCGTGATTCCTACGAAAATGAGTTAGTGTAAATTCTTTATCCTTCCTTCCTTTTTCATTTTTTCTTCCCCCTTCCTTCTTCATTTTGTTTTCAAATAAGTTTTCATTCTCCTACTTGTGTTTTAATCTATTTTGCTTGAGGACAAGCAAAGATCTAGCTTGGGGGAGTTTGATATCTTGTTTATTACTTTACTTGTTGATAGTTTTTAATTGGTTTTATAGTTGTTTTTGAGTTAGTTTAGCTAGTTTGTTAGCTATTTCCTTAATTTGTGCAATTTTCCTTCTTGTATGCACTTTCTTTTGGCGATTTGTTCCATTTCAGGACTTAGGAGCACGCTTGGAGGACACTTGCATAACCCCGAATATTAATATCGAAGAGGAAGGTCAAGGAAGCATAACCGAGTTCCGGAGGCAAATATAAGAAGTTTTGGAAGAGTTTGCGCACAAGGGTCAACTTAAAATGGCCATAACTTTCAGCACACAAAATATTTTTGAGCTATTCAAGTTGGAGATGAAAGTTTGGCTCAATAGCTTTCCAACGAGTGGTCACAAGCTCAATTTCGATATTAAACAAGTGAGATATGACCGTTTGAAAATGAACTGACGAAACTGAAAACTGACCCGAGCGCTCGGGTCAACTGACCCGCCCGGGTCAATCTGCGATAAACTCATTTTCACTCCTGTTGGTCTGACCCGCCCGGGTCAGGTGACCCGAGGGCTCGGGTCATCTTACCCGCCCGGGTCGGGTCATTTTTCCGGTAATCTTTTTACGACTTTGTTTGTTTTAATGCGGGGTTGTTTTGTAATTTTCTGTTTTATTTCTTATGACTATATAAGAGGGACTCCTCTTATTTTAACTTAGGCAATTATTAACTAGAGATTAGATCTTGTTTTAGCATTCAAGTTTAGAGCAAAAACCCTAGGAGAGAGAAAAGTGAAAGTTTGAAGCTTTTGGATCTCCATTCTTCATTAATGAAAGTTTAAAGTTGGTAATCTTTGTTTATTTTCTTCTTTCCTTCCATTATTCCTGCTTATTTCATGATTTGTTTGTTTAGATCTTGCTTTATTAGTTGATTATTTACATTTTTCTCTTTTTCCTCCATGGTTATGGTGATGAAGTTATTTCAAGCTTTGTTTTGTTTTATTTCCATAATGTGTGAGTAGTTTCTTACTAGGGGAAGGGATGTAATCTTCATTTACTCTTTGGATCCTAGATCTAAGTTAGGGGGTTAACTTTTGGGGTTGAACTTGTTGATCAAACTTGTTTTACTTGGTTTGTTGGGTGATTGATCACCACTTAACTTGCATATTTGGAATTCCTAGTGAAGGATTGAGAGATGAAGCTAGGAATAAACTAAGTTTGGTTGCTAGACTAGGATCTCCATGAAAATAGGCATTTTCTAGTTTAGGGAAGCTTGATTAATCATGTTGTGCTTGATTTGGCTAGATTGGTTGCTCATGCCATGAGAATAGGTCATGAGTGACTAATCAAGCTCCTCTAATTAGCTCGAGAGAGTAATTAGAGTTCATATGTGCGTGATTTTTTCCTTGTGATCCCCCATTTGTTTCCCCTTGGCTTTGATGATTGCATTCTTGGATTGAGTGTTGGTGAATCCCCCTAATCCCCTAGTTTCTTTACCCTTGTCTTATCTCCTTTAATTGTTCGTTGATTTACTTTGCAAATCTTCTAGTTTAATTAGAATTTAGAATCATTGCTAAACTTTCAATCAACATCCAAAAATTGATTTAGCTCATTGTAGTTAGCTAATTAACTCTTGACTTAACCCTACTTCCTTGTGGATTTCGACCCTATACTTATCCTATATTGGATAAATTAGGTTATATTTGGCGAGTATACAACGACCCGCCATGCTGCTAGACACCCTGTTAGCCTCTGGACTTCTCTCACGTTTCTGGGTGAAGACATGTTTAACACTGCGTTGATTTTGTCGGGGTTAACCTCAATTCCTTTTTCGTCAACCAGGAATCCGAGGCACTTCCCCTCTTTTACTCCGAAAACACACTTTTTCGGGTTTAGTTTCAAGCCATGGCGCCGCAGAGTGCTCATCTGCCAAGTCCCCAACATGATCTGCTGTCTTCTTACTCTTGACGATCATGTCGTTCACATAAACCTCGATGTTTCTCCCGAGTTGCTCCTCAAAGACCTTGTTAATCGTTCGCTGATAAGTAGCCCCCGCGTTCTTTAGCCCGAAGGCCATTATCTTGTAGTAATACACGTCCTAGGCTATTACGAACGTCGTGTGTGTTCGGTCCTTTTCCGCCATCGGGATCTGGTGATATCCCGCATTGGCATCCATGAAGCTGAGCAACTCGTGGCCGGCAGTTGAATCTACCAGCCTATCAATTTTTGGGAAGGGTTTATTGTCCTTGGGTCACGCCTTGTTCAGGTCATTGAAATCAACGCACATGCGCCAAGCCCCACTGGCCCTCTTCACTAGGACAACATTGACCAGCCATTCTGTGTATTGACATTCTTCAATAATCCCCGCCTCTAGCAGCTTCTTGACCTCTGCAGCAACTGCTGCGTTCCTCTCGGGCTCTTGATGCCTGAGCTTCTGCTTGATGGGTCGGAATCCTTCCTTGATGTTCAACTCGTGGCATGCGAAGTTGGGGTCTAGCCCCTGCATATCAGAGGCGGAGTGAGCAAATACGTCTTTGTATTCCCGCAGGGTGTTAATCAGCTCTTCTCTTATCTCGGAGCTGAGACTCGTGCCAATCCTCAGCCCATGTCCGAGATTTTCATCTATTATTACCTCTTCGTCTTCCTCGACTGGTTGAGGTCGCTCATATAGCTTTGGATTTTCCAACAGGTAGATCCCGAGACCAGTGGAGGTGTCCCCGGGTTCCTCCCTCTTTCTCTTTCTCGGCGCTCTTCCTCTGAGGTATTGGTTTTGAAATTATTCTGTATAACACTCCCGAGCTGTCTGTTGATCCCCATAGATCTTCCCGACCTAGCCATCATCTGTTTCATACTGCAGGAGTAATTGGTATACCGAGATGGCTGTTTTATCTTGTTCATGGTGGGCCTGCCCATGATGGCGTTGCAAGGCAGCGGGGTATCCACCACCAGGAAGTCGACTGGTAGGCTTCTGCCCTTTCCTCTCTCCCCGAGCCTCATTGCCAATTTTACGAATCCGATGGGGTATACAGATCCTCCCCCGAAGCCTATCAGCGGCTGACTGGTCGGGGTTACGTCCTTCTCGGTATACTTGAGCTTGCGTAAGCAATCCAGGGTGATGGTATCTGCTGATGAGCCATTATCAACTAAAATCCTTTTAACCCGAGAGTTGGCGATTTTCATCTCTATGACAAGGGGGTTGTCATGGGGTGTATGAATCTGCCGGTCAGGCTCCCCAAATGTCAAGACGGGACATCCCGCCTTTGTCGGTTCAATTTCCAAAACATGATGTTTCATGGCCTGAAGGTGGGCCTTGCGGGCTCGACCGGTTAGGCCGCCTGAGGCATGGCCTCCTGCAATTACCCCGACATACCCATCGGTGTTATCACTGTTGTTTTTTGCTTCCTTCTCCTTCCCCTTCTCTTCCCGAGAATGCTTGATGTATTTGTTCAACTTTCCTTGATCAGCAAGGTGATCCAAAACCTTCTTCAACTCCCGACAGTCCTTGGTGGTATGCCTACACTCTCGGTGGTATTCACACCACAGTCGTTGATCTCTTCTCTCTTTTGAAGTCCTTAATGGAGGAGGTATGGGTAATACCGACTTGTGCTTTGGATCCAGATAGATCTCCCGTCGGTTCTTGTTGAAGCGAGGATCATTTCCATGATCCGCAGCTCTCGGGAGGAGCTAGCTGTTGGTTGTTCCTACTGCTCTTGTTGGATTCCCGGTAAGGGACTTCTTCCTTTCTTTTCTTCGACTTCTCGACTACTGGCTTGCAGATGTCCGAGGCTTGAATGAACTTTTGAGCCCGACTCATGGCCTCGGTGAACGTTGTGACTTCATTCTCAACCAAGGAACATCTGAACTTCCCGGCCAGAGCCCCGACGTCAAAGCGATGAAGGCTACTCCATCTTGGAGGTCGGAGATTTTAAGAGATTCCTCGTTGAATCTCTTATTGTAGTCAGCTAGGCTCTCATGCTCTTGCTGCTTGATTGACATTAAATTAATGTTTGTCTTCTTATGCCGACGCCCGGCGATGAAGTGTTGGTGGAATAGTGCTTCTAATAGTGAGAAGTTTGTGATTATGCCTAGGGACAATCCCGAGAACCAACTGAGGGCGAGCCCCTTAATAGTTGTTGGGAAATAACGGCACCAAGCTGTCTCACACCCGATTTGGACACACATTTGGGCCTTGTAGGCCGCCATGTGGTCATTGGGATTGATGTTCCCCGAGTACTGCTAAATCTGAGGGACCTTGACTTTGTTGGGATTGGGGACTTCCGTGATTTCCCGGCTGAAGGGCGTCATGAAGTTGAGCACTCCTCGGTTTACCAAGATGGGGCTTCTATGACGGGGAGAGCCCGAGTCCCCTTCCTCTTCGGCTCCTGCCCTTTTAGACTCGAGAGGGGATCCTTCTCGCCCCCTCCCGGGAGTCCGAGGCTGAGCATGTCCCTCTTGCTGGGTCTTCTCTTGGTTGGCCCTTCTCTTGTTGTTGAGTAGGTTACGAGCATCCTGTTCCAGCCTCGGCCGATGATTTTTCTCGATGATCTGTCGGACATCTGAATTGGTGGGTGTCCTATGGGAGTTAGCTTGTCGGGATCTTTCTCCTCCCACTCGCTGCCCACCCCGGTTAGGGATGTAAGTGTCGGGATCTGCACGGGCCCTAGGCTCTCCCTGGGTCAGTTCCCTATTTGCTCTTGGCTATGCTGAGGTGCCCTTGGTTGAGCTGGGGAATTCCAGCTACGAGCACCCGCAGGCTCCGTTGCATGTTCGTATTCAGCTATTGGGCAATTCTCTCTATGTCGGCCATAGTTACGGGATGTGGGTCTGGTTGGTATTGTTCCCGAGGGATGGATTGTTCTTCATTACGAGAAGTGGATCCCTCGTCGTCAAGGGTGAGCGATTCGACAATCACATTGGGCTGCTGGGACTGGATTGGTGTTGGCTGACGCGGGAGTGAGTTTCGGGTTATTTTCCTTCGGGGTGCCATGTTGCTCTCGGTATATGACTTTGAGATGTGGTTTCCCCACAGACGACGCCAAACTGTTTCTGCCTAAAACTAGTCAAAGAAGTGATGTGTGGTTTGAGAGACTAAAATCCCGAGTTGGAATGAAATCTCGAGTCTTGTCACCGGAGGTCCTGCAAAATAATCAAACTGGCCCGGGAGTTTTTCCGGGAACTCCCCTCCGACGCTCAAGTCAGTTGAGATTGAGGTAGAGAGAGAAAGTGAGTAAATGTAGAGAGAGATGCTCTAGTTTTTTTAGGTGAGAATTAAATACATGTTCATTGATTAGACTTGCTGCTTTTATAGTGTTGGGGATTTCCCAGACAAGAAACCCTACAAGGGAACATCCTGGCTTTTGGGAAAGCTATCTTCTTTTTATGGAAAAACTCTTTTTAACCTAAAAAGCTAATGGGCTCCTTGGGAGCAGTGGCGGATGTAGTGTATAACACCATGGTGCACGTGCACCACCATTAAAAAAAAGAAAAAGAAGAAATGAGCATAAGAACAATGGCCACCATTAACGTGTTGATTTCTCCATTGTTTCGCCAATATCTCTCTTCAATCAGAGAGTGAAATTGTAGAATTTGCAGAAGAAAGAAAGAAGATGATGAGAGAAGAAGACTCTCGATCTAATGAAGAAGAGGAGAGAGAAAGAGAGAGTGAGTGGGGTGGGGGTGCTTTTGGATTTGGGATTGAAATGGGCCACCTTCTTTTTATTGGTATTTGTATTGTATAGGGTTGGGTTTTTAATTTTTTTTTAGTTTAGTGGGTCTAAATTTTTTTTACCGTTTGAGGAGAATACCTAAATTTGGTACTCATGATTGAAATTCTAAAGGAGTAAATTGGGTAATAAAGATTTGCCCTAGTGGGTGATAGACTATTGAGTAGTGAAATGATAATTGATATTGAAAGAAATCATCTGAATATATATGATGGTGTTTCTAAATTGAGATTGATTGTGTTACACAATATTTTTTCAGTTTTTTAAGATGATTCGTTTTGACTTTTGACATTATTTATATACTTGACTTTGACTATCTCTTGTGATTTGTACTTGAGGATAAATCTAGTTATGTGAGATCTTGTTAGATTGTATTTGATTGTATTTTCTAGTATTATTTGGATATTTGGTTTTTCTAGTACTATTTGGTTGTATTCTGTATTATTATTGGTTATATATTTATTTTCTTTTCGATTGAAATTTATTTTAGAGTATTTTTTATTAAAAAAAATATTTTGGTTTAGTGAACGGTGAATCGGTGGTGAACCACCATTGGGAAATTCCCGGATCCGCCACCGCTGGCAGGAGTGTACCATGCGACCTTTTAGCTTTATAGAATACTATTTGATCAGATCATGGGTCCAAACAATTGCTACTTGAAGCTTTTTCTCCTCCTTCGGTCTAGTTCTTTCCTTGATCTTATTCCATGCTTATATGTGCTGACAAATCTTATATTCTCGATTACGAAAAACCGGAATCTTTTCAGGTGTAAGCATTGCAATGGTCGGAACTGGTCTTTACCAACTTTCCCCAAAGATAAAGTAAAATTCTGTTTTGATTCGTTCGCAGTTCTTTGAAACTTAGGGCCCGTTCGGCATCACTTTAAGTTTTTAGTTTTTGGTTTTATGAATATAAAAGTCATATGATGTAAGGGGGATAATAAACTTAAAATTAGTCATATTTATACTAAACATGTCAATTTTGAAAACTGAAAACTGGAAACTACTTTTTCTGGTTTTCATATTTTTTTGTTTTTGATTTTCAAAAAAACTGAAAACTAAAAACAAAAAATATAACGAACGAGCCCTTAGCTTTCTAGTTTATAACACAACATGAAACAACACTACACTAGCAATGAGTCCTTTTTTTTTTTGAGAAGGAACACGGGCAATGAGTCTTTGCTCAACATTATTTCAGTTTATTGTTTACTTACCTTGAACTTTTAATGAAATTTTAGGCATGATTATTTCGAAGAGGCGGAACCTGTTCCTGCAAAAGAATGATGACGAAAAGCCGACAAATAATGACGTAAAAGAGTCATTTCATGCCATGGATTTTAGACCTCTCTTTGGAGTTTGGCTTCTTCGATTCTTTTTTCATTTTTCTTGTTTTTGCTGATGAATATGGTTGACGATTTGATGTTTTCCATTTCCTGTATTGTGTTTTGAGCTTAACATTGACGGGCCAATTCTTGAGCTTAAAATTGATGGGGTAATTCTTGAGCTTAACATTGTGAGGCTGAGGTACCTGTAATTTACATTAAGAATCTCATAATACAGGAAATACAACCTCCTCATACCATATTACCATAGCTGTAGAATTACAGTGCTCATGTCTATGGAGTTATTAGACAACCTCTAACTTTTATGGTTTGACCAATATTATTCATTACTAGTTTTACTACTCTTTTTTTTCACAAATTCACCACTTTAATCCAACTTCTTACATCTCAAAATTATTAAAATTATTAATCCAACTTCTTACATCTCAAAATTTTATTTATTTAATATTAAAAAATTTCCGTTCAAAGTTATGATATAAAAATTGTAAAATTCAAAGTATTGCAATTAATATAAAAAAATAGACATGGTATAAATTAATTTAATTATATACGATCATGGTATCACCTCTACTATAAAAACATTGATTACTCTGTTCTTTTTACTTGTTATATACTTCCTCTGGTTTTCTAGTCACTACTACAAAAAAAGGGAAAACATAACTGTCAAATAAGGCTTTACCTAACACTTTTGAGGTGTTTTCCAAGTCAGTGTAATGTAAAGTAGAGATAACACCGCAGTGAAAGTGTTATGTTTGAGTGAGAAAACATAACAGCTATCTATAATAACCGTTATACCACTAGAAAACACATTTTCCACATAAGCGTTAAGTTTGCTATTATGCTGGTTGTTTGAAAGAAGGGAAAGATAACACCTATACTAAATAAGTGTTATCTTTCTTAAAGCCAAACAAAACTCTTATCTACCCCACTGTTATGTTTTTGAATAATAGGATAGATATAATTGATTTTGCTTATATTTTTGCCTTTTGTTATTACAAAACAAAAAAAAATATTTTGTTTGCATCAATGCCTCGCCATACCCGAATTAATTGCTACAAGTAAATAATAAGTTGTACTCCAACAATCCAAGCAACATTCATAAAAAAAACCATGTTCCAAATCAAACAAAAGTATATGATTATCCATGGATTAACAATTCGTGGCAACTTACATCGAAATTTGAATAAAATAAAAAGATCTATGAGTGGTTCAAAATCATTACTATTACAACTTACATTAAAATTCATAATAAAGAAGAACAAACTTGATGAAACTAAAAGCATGTGTTATTCATATTTCTCAATTTCTCTTGCAATATCTTCTGTAAATCTTCTTAATTTCCATGGCGATGCAAACTGAAATTGGCTTAACTAGACTCATCTTCATAGTCGGAGATGGTACACCTTCACATCTGTTTATCACTTTCTCTCTCCTCCAATTTTTTTACTTCATCTCACTCAATAAAGTCACCTGAAAACATAGATACAGACACCCGAAAATAAAATTAGAAAGGGGGAAATTCAAATTTCAAAAGGTATAACAAATGAACCTGAAGAAGAATCTTATGCGAAAATGTGAAAATTCATTGTAAACTTCGAATTTCAATATGTTGGAATCTCAAATAGGGGGCGAAATCATAACAGAGTGAGATACCTCTTGCTGGTTTTCTTCAACTGGAGTTGCACCAATTGGAAGGACAAATGAGAACCAGATAGAGCAATTCAAGTGTTTATAACGAATGAGAATCCCTTAATGAAGTTTGGGGAAAAAAATTAAGAGAGAGAATCGGGTAGAAAAGAATGAATAAGAGGGAATGAACTATGAAGGATGAAGTTAATGGGGGTGAATGAGAGTGGGATAAAGATGGGCTGATGAAACTTACGGGTGGTTAGTTGCACTTTGAAATAATTTGAAATTATTTGGAGGATAACTGATAAGAGTAAATAATGGGCCTTAGTATTGCCCGTTATCTTTCCCATCCATGATTTTTGTACATATTTGGGAGAGAGAATAGATAACAGTTGGATATGTTACATGTTATCTTTTTTTTAATTGAGAAAACAGTTATTCAACTCAACAGTTATCTTTTCCTAAGATAACATGTATGTCATTTAAATGTTATGTTATTTGTGTTATCTTTGCCAATATTTGTAGTAGTGAGTTGCTGCATTTCTTGTTTTCATGTCATCCAATACAATACTTTGATCAATAATATCATTAAAAAAATTAATAAAAACTGTTCCAATTATGAGTGTTTTGCCATTTTTCAGTCTAAACTTTTGATTATTCCTAAGTGGTCCCAACTATAGATCATTTTTTACAAAAAATGGTTTCAACATGCCGATGAATAGTCCAAATTAGACACTTGAATTCCTAAAGTTTTTAAACGGCTACCCACCATTTGTAGGTGGGCACCGATGAATAGTCATGACTCCTATGCAAGCATCCTAGTCCTAGAGTCTAGACCTTTTAAAAGTTGGAAGTGTTGCTACTGTTCATTTGAACAAGACTGAGTGACAAAAGCTTGCAAATTATGTAGCTAGGGAGAAGAAATCTCAACCCTCCATCTCCGGGTAACATGAGCCTCACGATCTTTCTTTCTCTCTTACTCTCTCTCCTCACCTCAATCGACTATTCCGTGGCATCGGTTCACGCCACTTTCTCCATCTCTTCTCTGCTCCTCTCCTCACGACCTCACCCCACCTCACCTCACCTCACCTCACCTCACCTCACATCACTTCACTCCATCTCTTCTCTCTTCTCTTTGTAAACCCTAAAGAGTTGGGTTTGCCAAACAAATCTGAGAAACGATGTCTCAGAGTGGGAAATTTATACATGCGGAAATTGGATTAACAAAGCACAAAAATCATCAGTCGTCGAATGCGCAAGATTAGGGTTTCTTCTCACGTCGCCTTGCACGCGTTCAACATGGGTCAAAAATTAGTGGGTTCGTCATACTTCTTCTTCATCTCTTTTGCTCTTCAAATTTTTCTCCTTTTTATGTTATTTTCTCATTTCTTTTCTACAAATTCCTTCAATTTCAGAGTCGGAAGAGATCTGAAACTCTGACGTCCCAAAATCTGAAGGTTTGTTTAGCACTATTTCAAAATTAACTCAAAATCTATTCAAATTTCAGGGATTGAATTGAACCTAGATTCACCACTGCAAATTAAAATTATTTTTGATATTTTTTTTTGTTCTTGGATCGAATTTTAGGGTTTCAATCATTATAGCTTGGAGACCACAATTATCGAAGAACTTGAAGGATTTCCCGTTCTTCTCTGCCAAACTTTCCCGGCAAGTGGTTAAGCTTAGTACTTACTTTATCCTAGAATTTCTGATTCTTGATGAGTTTCCCGATTATTTGTGATTTTATTTTCCAGTATTTGCATCTATTTTTATTTATTTTTTTACTATGATTTTGGTGATTTTGTTTTGGGGTTTTTATTCAGAAGATTATTGGCAAAGATTTACTGAGGGAGTTGCGGCGGATCGAAAGCATAAGTGAGTATGCAGGTGGGGTATTGCTTATTTTGTAAGTGGGCATGTAAAAATTGAGAACATGGTTTTTCAGTTTCTATGTTTTGCTTGTTTTTCTAAATTAAAAAGCTATCCCATATCACAATATATCGATGCTCAAACATTAAACTATCCCATATGCAACATACTCTAATACTTCTCCCAGCGACATAGTATATTAGTATATATACACATAGCTAACAGCCTAACACTAGCAATTAATCACCAAACAAAACTAAGCCATTCAAATAGACAAAGGTTAAAAAAAAAGGGGGAGATAAAGCAGCACAAAGTATGAAGCCACAAACAAAATTAGCCGTTTGTGTCCTGGCAATAACTTCACTACTATTCTCAGTGATCTCTGCTGATCCTGAGCCAATGCATCAATGCTTTCTCGACTGCGGAAGCGCAGTCATCGGATGTGCAGGAAAGTGTGTCACTGAGGGGCCATCACATATGCTCCAATGCATTGCAGACTGTGAACAAACAAACCTTGATTGTTTGGGTCAATGCACAGGGCTTGTTAACAAATTTCCCAGAAGTACAATTACTGTTACACCCAAGAAGAGAGGTGTGCACTCCGTTTTTGAAGCTCACTCAGCATCAAAAAAGAAGGGCTGAGGTACAATAAGAACTCATTTAAAATTCAGTAAATTGGGACTTTGCCACAGTACAGCCCTTCCCATTCTAGGGTTTGGGTTTCCTTTCCATATAACCATATAGTATAAATACTAACTATTAGAGGAAGTCTCTCTCTGTGTTCACATGTTCTTAAACTTTTCTGGATTAAAAAAACTGGTAGGTCTTTGCTTCATGCTCTTTTTGTGTTAAGAAACAACTAATTGTTTAGTCAGTGGCTTGCTTACAATCATACAGACAAATCGAACTTGGCACAAGTTAATTTCTGAAAAGACTTACAAAAATGATTACAAATAAATATTTGCACAGCAAATCTAACTTGACACTTATGAATCCTGACAAAAAAAAAAAAAAAAACAAACCCACAATTAAATTGCTGTATAGTGTAGCTTGCTTAATGTTCTCATTAATCATTATGCCCTTGTTGAGTTTTTAATTGGAGATTCATACTGTTTACCTTCTGGTTAAATACATATTTTCCCTAGAAAACATAGATGTTTTGAACTAAGCATGGTGGTAGAGTAAAATTAAAAGTGTCAGGCTTCCATGGCATGTTGTTGATGCTGTGTCCACTGTCCTTGAGCTTTGTATAGGGAGGCTTGGTGATAATGAGGTCTTTAGATTAAATCTAAGATCCTATCCTCTGGCAACATGTTTTTTTTGTTGTCCTGCCTCTGAACTCTTGAACTGATCTTAAGTTTGGTAAACATGGCTTGTGTCCTATGTATTTCGTGTTTAGGAGTCTCTGATGATTTCACTCACTCACAGTTCACCTGAGCACAGAAGATAGAGAAATACAGAAATAGAGAGGAAAGTTGATAGCTTTGATTAATGGCAAATAAAATAAACAGAGCATTCGAGAGGCTCAGTCTCTCCCAAGTAACTACAAATTGCTCAAATTACACACACTCCTTATTTCTTAAATTCTCCTTCTTATAGGCTAATCCATACGCTCCTACTTAACGGCTAACTTTTTTCTCTCTCTTAGTTGGCACTGACATTCCCCCCATTTGTGCTGATCATTGCAGACCTTTTGCAGAGTGGTACTGCTGAATATTCCCTGGTGGTGACTCACTTAATTCCGCTGGACTGATTTACTCCTCCTCTTGTATGTTATCCACGGCTTGGGGATAGGGATTCATCACAGAGTCTTGGCAATTGACTTTGGCTGGTATTTGTTGAATTGTATCGATTATTAGGATCTAGGGAATTTTTGTTTGACTGCTAATCCTGTGGATCTGTTTCGTAGCTTAGATTTCATTCACATTTACAAAATTGACTAATTTATGTTTCCGGCCTGTAGGGTTTCTGTTGACTCTCATTAATCAGCTTCAGACAGTTTGCAAGGCAATCCCTGGTAATCCTATGCTTGGATCTCCTGTTTTAGCATACTTAGCTATCTGTTTGACATACATGCTTAGTTGTTTGCCTTGAAAATTTATTTCCTCTTTGCTGCTGCTGCTGTATGTGTGGTTTTCTTGCTGTTTCTTTGTCCAATATTAAAGCCTTATTCCAGTATGCGTAAGTCCTTGCTCTTAAAAAGTCAGCTGTCCTGACCTCCTTTTGAAAAAGTGTTGGTTTCTATGGGTTTGAGAAGTGAATGTTTTTTCCAGTTTAAAATGTTTGTTTACTTGCTGTTTAGAGGTATGAGTGGTAGCCTTGTTTTAGGTATCAACCTAATTAATAGCTTAGTGATTTGTAGATTAGGATTCCTTTTTAAAAAGAAGCTCATTTTGAAAAAACTACACACCAGCCTTTGATTGAATACATTTGAAATGCCTTCTTTTGAGGCATCTTGCTGCAACTATTGTTTTTGCTTATCTAGCCACAAAGGTGATGAATTCATTACTATTTACCTTCATGCAGCAGTATGCATCACATACATCCATGACTACTAGGTTGCTTCTTTGTTTAGTTCCTTTTTTCATATCCTTGAACTGACACTACAAGATAGAAAATCCCCAAACATGGCTATATCAAATATTCACCAAAGAAAAAGTAAAGAACACTTTAGAGTCGCCATCATTCAATACAAATGAGCTACATTCATCTATTAACATAACAGGACCATATAAATGCATATACCTATATGGCTATATGAATATATTGACAAGGCCAAAACCTAAGTATAAAGAAAATAGCAGTTTGAGTTCTCCAAATGTGCACCACCACACTGAAAACAACAAACTGGCAATGTAAATTTCATATGCATCCTTGCTGCTTATGCCAAAGAACTCTTCAAGGTAAGGTACAAAGGTTAAAAGTTAAATACATGCACATACATAATACCATCCTCCTTGCTACTAATTAAACTTAATTTAAACCTTGTACTATGCATAATAACTAGGAGTTTGACACTTTTCACCAGAAATATATAGCATTCTCTAAATCTAGGGACTTTAGTAGTGTTTGTTTGGTGGAAGCAAACTACCTTATAAAGAGACATAGATATATATTCTTAGATTAAATAGTATGATATAGTATGGCATGTACTTCTATACACTTTAAGTCTAAAGTTAATAGTTCCTTGTAAGCCCATGAGACTCCAATTGAGTAGTATACAGTATTTCTCAAACAAGTAATGCTTCGCAGTCTAAAATACAAAGCATGGAATTGTATTTTATATGCTTCTTTGCCAGTTGTTTGTTGTTTCTCTATACAGTTAACTTATTCAGATGAAGCTTCACAAATTGTGAATAAGAATTCTCCATTACATATCTTGCATTGTTTTCGCTTGCAACAAGTATGGCTACTGTATTGAATCGGAACCCAGCTGGAGAGCGGGCAGATGCACTGCGCAAATGGTATGCACTTTAAAAATCATATTTCCTTTCTAAACACCAATTTACAAGCAATGCTTTAATATCAACTGATCTCATCCTTTACACTTTAATAAGGGCTGTAGAAAAGCGTGGCTAATAGTTGATCGTATGTCACGCATAAATGAAGTTAGGAATCCACCAGAGCAAACAAACATCCTTACAATAGAAGCTATAAAGAAGAAAACGGTAAGACAACCACCTCTATAGTCTACGGTGAAGAACAGTTAAACAGCCTAGGAAACTTTACATCAATTCATTACAATTTGTGAGCCCTGCTCTTTCTGAACACAAAAAAAACTAATGTATCTCCATTGTTTCTTTGGAATTACAGCCAGAGAACACACTCCAAGAAGACATTAGAAGAAACCATGAATACTCCAGTGTTTGTTTATTTACAGCCAGAGAACACATTCTGAAATTTAGTTGTTTTTTGGGTGGTAATTATACATAAATATGTTTGATGTGGAAACCATGGAAATATTTATAAGTTTTGGGTTATTATGGTGTGGACCCAATATTCTCGGCATGCCTAGATCTTAAATACTCCCTTTAGAAATTTATTTCTCTACCATGTTTTTTTTGCAGTCGAACTATTCAATAAATAATGGAAAAGAGGCTAGGGAGGAGACTAAGAGGGATGGAATCTAGATGCTTATTTTATGCATTAAACATTACCATACCATATTTTATAGTACTCACTCGCTTGTAAACCGAAAATGATGAAATCCTAACATTAAAAAATTAATTGCAATTAAAAGCTCGTTGGTCGGAAAGGAATAGTTTATTTTTTTTGCTTGTGTATATAGTATATACTAACTTGACTAGGAATTTGACTACATACTACCTCTTTTTCCCTTCAGGATGAATTCAATCTTTCCAACAAAGTTGTACAAGAATTCAAGACCTTCTACTCCTCATACAATCGTGCCGAAATTCTTACTCAACAACAAACACATATTGGAAATTATCATTTCACTTGATTAGGTCCTTCAAGTCTAGCAAGAATTTTGGTTAGTTTGAGTATGAACATTATCATATGTCTAAAATCAAGCAATATTAATCGCCTATATGGCCATGTTTGCTATATTTGAATATGATTCTAGCATATTTGAATTTTATTTATACCAATTGTTATATTATAACCATCAAACAATTTCTCTTTCTTATTTTGAAAATAGTGGTAATCGTCACCTAGAGTCTTTCTCATCTATATAGAGGCCATGGTTATGTAGCACTAAACGACCATTATCTAATTATTACTCCTACTCACTGTGTATTTCTTTCTTTTTAGAAATTTATCTTATACCCTTGGTAAATAATCATAATAATTATAAAACGATAGCGTAATATGGAGATGAGAGTTGTCGGAAACAAGTTTCACAAATTAAATATGATATATCAAAATACTCTAATTATGAGGAATGTATTGATTTTCCTATTTGTATAACGTTGTTAAAGAAGATGGGATTGAAGGGAAAGTAAAGAAAGATAGAGATCGATCCGAGATAAAAAAATTCTTTTAGGTTGTTTTTGGTTGAGAGGAAAGTATTTTCACCTAAAACTATTTTCTTCACTTTTCTCCTCGTTTGGTTTGGATCGGATCAAGCTTTAAAGAAAAATATGTCTTGAACTTCAATTTTCCAAGCGGTGGAAAATTACTTTTCCTAAGGAGGCAAGGGTTAAGCCGAACCTTTTCCCAACTCTATCAAATAATAACACAACACAAACCCCCATTCCAACTACAAGAACATCAAAACATGATTCATTGCTCCATCACAGGAAACCTTCAACTTTAAAACCATCTCAATGGCCTCTCAAGACAAACCACCTCTGCGTGCATTGGTCCTGCAACTTTTCTCGCAAGAAGCAAAATCATGAATGGTTCTAAAAAGCAATTACTTGAATTAACACATTAATTTGTGAATCAATCTCCTTTTGAATTTAAGTGGCCCTCTAATAGGAACACTAACCTTTTGTCGTTGTTTATAAAAAAAATAAGTTATATTTGATAGGAATACTTGCAAGAAACGTGTTTTCTTCACAAGCAATGTGGCATATAGTTGTTTAAATTGTTTAAGAGAAAGTGTATTTGTGCCTAGGTACGCAAGCCCTTACATAATCGCTCCTCATTATTTGGAAAACGAGTAAACATGACACTATCCCTTTACTCCTAGAGTCCATTTCCAAATTAAAGTGTCCGATGACACTCGGATCGATGTTTCTTAGTGCCTTCACCAAAGAATGTAAAGCTCTTTTTAGAATGTTAGCCAAACATATTAATAATCCGCCCGCCAATGTGAACATCTTGCCTTTTTACCTTTATTCTCACTTTAGATCCGTTCGAACTCCGTTTCAAAAATGCTTCAAAGGCATGTGAAATAACCACAAATTAGCAACAAGTAGCGGTTTAGAAGGTTCTCTAAAATTGTTAGCTTAAAGCTTTAAATTGCACTTCAAATATTGCGTGCCTCATAGTATGGGAGTATAAATAAATTGTGTGCACACCTTTATTTATTGTTTTTCCCCCATATACCCCAAACAACGAGTGCAAACAGCAAGTGTTCGAGCGGATCTTCAAATTCATCTTACTAATTAAATCTTGCGTAATTCGAATATCACAAATACGCCATTTTGGGGTGCCATGGCAGAGGTGCGCGGTGCAACAACTAGTAATCTAAAAAAGAAGGAAGTAGTATAAGTAAATGTCATTATTACTTTTTTTTTGTTGCATGTAATTTGATTTTTAAAATTATTAGAGAAAAAATATGTTGTGTCCTTTGATAGTACCAACCTAAAGCATTATATCGGTGATAAAGAAGAGCAAAAGATCATGAATCCAGTATGATACTCATAATATATCTTTTTTTTTTTGAAAGAAATACCCATAATATTTCTAATTCTACCCATTCTATGAAGACAGGATTATTTGGCATATTGGAACTTGAATGGATAATTTAAGTATGTTCAAAGTTTTTGAGAAGGCGAAGTTTCCCTTATCGTCGTACTTGTAGCAGATCAATCCACAAGAGTATGATGCTCATCTCTCACAATTTTTCATTTTATTCAATCTTATATTATGCATTATAAGATCAAAATATATAGCAATTTTACAGGCACTAAAGTATAGCAATTCAATCAATTGGTAGATGGTGGACTGCGTGTCTACCATTAGGATGGTAGACACTGGCCAAAACGCAGCCCAAAAAACATACAACGCGTGAAACCAATGAACATCAATCGTTCTCCAATGAACATTAAGTGGACCTGAACATCAATTCCCAATGAACATCGATCTCGTCGATTCTCCTTTGTTGTCCTTTTTATCTTTATGTTTCATAGTTTGTTTATTGCATATATTTCTTTGTTCATTGTGTTTTCTTTGTCCTGCTCATTAGGGTTGAGTGGTTTGTTCATCATATATTTCCTCTTATGTTCATTTTTTTTTTCTTGTTGTTCATTGCCGATTGACATGTTCATTCCGATTCATATGTTCATTGCCGATTCATATGTTCATTGACTTGCCGTGTGTTTGTTCTTTTGTTCTACTTTCATCTTCATGTTGCTTAGTTTTGTTCATTTGGGGATGTTATTTTGTTCATTGGATTATAGTGGAACGACGCCGTATGGAATGGTGCGCAAAGCATTTAGATGGTAGACTCGTGTCTACCATCTAATTTGCGTCAATTCAATGGTGTGCCTCCAAGCTTCATTTACTGTTTTGTTTTTCCTCCCTTTCCAATATTCCTACCTACATTGCGTTCTACATTAGAGGAGTGAAAACAAATTTGTTTCCACTTAATTTTTGGGCATTAGGAATGGTGACATTTGAGAATACCATTGACTTCCACCTACTTCATAATGGATATAAACAAATTTGTCTATAACAATAAAATAAGTTTTGAGCGGCATGTCATACTCAGTAGTATCAGACAATTACTCCGATCCAATCCAAGAATTCTTGAGATCGGAGTCGGCACCTCGCAACTTGCAAGAGGGATCCCCAAGCATATCGAAATGGAATGGAAATGGACATGGAAATGGAAAGGTAATGTATTGAAATTAAAAATAGGAATCGGGTTGGGATTAAATAGTCATGAACCTTTCCCATCTTCCATACAAAGTTTTTGGGTTCAATTTATGCCCCCAAGCTAGTTGATTATAATTAGCAAAGTTTTCAATTCAATCCCTAGTCTTTGGCAATTTTGTGGTTAGTGATATTTGTTAGTTGATTATTTTTATTTGTTAGCCGATAGTTGATTGTATTAGGCAAGGTTCCCATAAAATATATGATTTGATCGATCCGATCCGTGATCCACTAAAACCGATATCCGATCCGCTTTTTTTTGATGTTCGAATTCGGATCGGATATCCGAAAATTTCGGATCAAATGCGGATCATACATTTTCATTAATATCCTAAACATGCGGATATTTTTCGAATATCCGATCCGAAATATCCGAAAATATCCAGTTATGACCATAAAATATTCGGTGATCCGGTCCGAAACTTTTTTGAGCCTTTCATAGAAAATTCAAACTTTTCAGTTATCGGATATCCAATCCGATCCGAATTTTCGGATATCGAAATTTCGGTATCCGAGATTTTCATATCGGATTGGGCCGCACTTTCTCCGATCCGAAATTTTTGGATCTGATCGGATCAAAAAATAATTCAGAAATTAACACCCTAGTATTGATTTAGGTTTTTTACATGTTTGTATAAGGTGTTTGGTAATAGCCGATAGTTTTTTTTTAATTGTGTAAAATGTCCAATAAGGACATGGACTTTATTCGTTATTGTACTTTCTATTGTTTTTAAACGTAATTTTCGAAGAACTTTAAGACATAAATGTAGTTTAACCCCCGCATTTCTAAATGTAATGTCAAAGATCTCCTTCCCCTCAATTTTTTCAAAAGAGTTTTTTGGCCCAATCAACTATTCAATCCTCTTTTACCAAACAATCAAATTAGAGGATTGATTAGTCAAATTCTCCAATATAAGTTCAAACCTCTAATTTTCCCCTAAACATCTCCCCTTTACCAAACGAGGGTAGTATGTTAAATCAAAGAAAGTGAATTCTATCATTGCCATAATATAACTAATATAGATATATAAACAAGAGTTTATACGTTGTTTTTCCTATACTACCAAAAAAAAAGTTACCAACAAAACTTATCTATATTCCTTATGAACTTGACATGTTTCACACCCGCCAAATATGTTCTTTTGCATGCTAAGATCATTCGATCTCATTTGCAAAAAAAATGATCATGATTTAAGATGCGTTCTTCACCGCTAAAAGAAGTAAGTTTGATGGCCTATCATATCTAATTAGGGTTGATCGGATCCAATTGACATTAAACATGGAGTACATTTACAGGATTCGGACTCAAATCTAATAAGTTGATCATAATCCGCATATCAAATAAAGACCACGCACCTATAAAAATTTGTAGTAAAAAGCTTTTACCGCAATCAATAATGATCAAATTGGGTTTAAAGTAAAATTTCAAACATTAATTAATCTCGAAATTTCATTAGACCGAGCCCCCCAAAGACAAATCCAACCGGAAATCGAACTTGTTCATTTACACCCAAAGCAAGTGTGTTACGGCCGTAGAGGTAGAAAAAGTAACAAGGTAATCCCGCACTCATTTGACCCTCTTCTCCCACTGTGATTGAATCTCCATATTCGAAGAAGAAATCCACCTACATAAAGTAGAGAATAATTTCATGGCGACTTCCAAGCTTCAGGCTCTATGGAACCATCCTGCCGGTCCTAAAACCAGTATATCTTCTTTTCTCCCTGCAATCCAAAAATATAAGAGAATAAGATTCAATTTTTTTTTTTTTGAATTTTCCCATCTCAGATTTGCGATTTTGAATCTTCTTTTGTTGTTATCATTAGTCTTTGACGGTCTCTTTTCATAATTTTGATGGTAGAAAAATTGAAGTCGCCTGATTTTTCATTCTTTTTTGTTTGAGGTGTGATTGATATTTAAGTTTAGCTGATAAATTTCTCCAAAACTTTCTATTGATTATAAGAGTTAATTATCAAAAACTTCGTGTTCAATTGAATTGAGAATCTTGGATTTAGTGACCCATAATCCAAAAAATATGCTATAAGTTGACTTAAGAAGAGTGGAATTTTTGATGGGTAATGTAGGGCATTATTGAGCTCCAATTACCCTGGTTTCCGTTTGGTTAGTGTGAATTTAGGGAAATGCAAATTAATTTTTTTTAAATTAATTGTTATAAAGGGATGCAAAAGTGCTGTATTGCTAGAACTGCAATTTAGAATGAGATTGGGGTGATATGTGAAATTGTACTTACTCAGGTTAGTTATACTGGCTTTGCCATTTCTGTCGTATACGGGTATGTGTTTAGGTGTCACACTTGACCATTTTATGAAAGTTTGCAGGTTTTTGTTCGAAATGAAGTTATAGGCACAACATTTGAGGTGTAATGAAGAGCTATGGTGACAGTGATGCTG
The DNA here is from genome assembly GCA_947648045.1 of Beta corolliflora. NCBI lineage: Eukaryota > Viridiplantae > Streptophyta > Magnoliopsida > Caryophyllales > Amaranthaceae > Beta > Beta corolliflora. Next base: position 102,318 of record CANSZD010000828.1, read on the forward strand.
GGCTATGTGGGCTTTGTACTTTGGGGATTGGAGTTAATGGGGGATTAGATAGGGTGATTCTGTGCTAGTTAAGGTTTTATCATGATACTATGCTTATCAGCTTGAAGGTTCGTCAAGAAAGAAAAATGATTTTAACATATAGAATTACATTCTTAAGCTAGGCATTGAGCATGTGTTATCTATGTAGCATGGGAATAGTTGAGGTTTCATAACGGAAACATATCCGGTTGAACCTCAGGTCTCCGCCATTTCAGGACTTAATTAGCATGGAAGCAATCAAGCAGCTGAAGGTTTTTAAAACCTAAAACATCTCATAAACAAGGAAGCTTGTTGTCCCAGAGGTTTCCGTGCTTCGCTGAGTGTATTGTTTTCCTTGAGTATTGGCAAGTGCTAAGCTAAGTGATATTAGATGCCTAAAAAGCATCTTGAAAGGTGATATAATCATATACCTATTCTTGGAGACAGGGGAGAAGACTCCCATGTTTGGCTTGGCATTAAAAGTTTATGGCGTAAACAAAGACGCATTCTATCATATCTAATGTTGGAACTTATACTAGGGCTGTAATGAAGTATTAGCGTGAATTTAAAAGCAATCACCTTCTAGTTTAAAATTGTCATAATAGTATTAGAAAATGTCTGTCATAGTGACAATTATCTCTGAATAGAGTAGTGTAGCATTCTGATAGGTAGAAGCTCTTGTTTTGCTCTTGACATTGTTGAGTAATGGGAGAATTTCCTTGGGTTGATCAGTGGAACTTTTATAAAGAATCTATGTATTAAACTGTGCGTGATATAGTTTGGGCAAAATTTATGACTAAATTATATTTAGGTATCTAAAAAATTAGAGAGAATTGAATTTAAGCTAGAAGATGAATTTTCTCATGTTTCTTGCTACTTGTGTATGATCGTAGAGTTCACTTCTGATTTAATATCCACTCATTTCGTAGCAGTTTGCACAATACTGATTTCTACAGAAATTTATGTGCCATTGCAGTTCATTTTTGAGCTCCGACTTTCAAATGGGAATCAGTATAGCCAATATTGCTGACTTTGCAAAACCA